>JANAVB010039212.1:1443191-1453191 GCA_029216955.1 Iris pallida | reverse complement strand
TGGTTCAGGGCTGGGCCTATATATATACCATCCAATTACTCTTAAGTCTATATATATATATATATATATATATATATATATATATATATATATATTGGAAAATGGTAATTAATTTTTGGAATCGCTCCCACTAGGATTCGAACTCCTGACCACTCGGGCTGCATGCCACACTACTATCACTAGGCTAGGGATCATTGGCATATATATATATATATATATAGGCTTGATTGGCAATTCATGATATATATATATATATATATATATATATATATATATATATATATATATATATATATATATATATATATATATATATATATATATATATATATATTTTATATATTTATTTATATATATATATATATATATATATATATATATTTTATATATATATATATATATATATATATATATATATATATATATATATATATATATATATATATATATATATTTTATATATTTATTTATATATATATATATATATATATATATATATATATATATATATATATATATATTAAAATATATATATATATATATATATATATATATATATATATGATAGGCTTGATTGGCAATTCATGATCTGGGTGTTCAGGGCCTTCGGGTGTTCGGAGATTTGGATAGACATCGTTTGGAGATCGATCAGTAACTCGTGATTCTCCACTATCGTTAGCGCCCAAGCAAAGGACTTCTTCAAATCGACTCGCGGAGTTAGACAAGGAGATCCATTATCGTCCACCATCTTCATCATAGCTGCAGAAGCACTGAGCAGATACTTGAATCAAATGATTGGCACCACCCATTTCCAGCACTACCACACCTCCAGTGGCTGCCCGATCATCACCCACTTGGCCTACGCCGACGACATTCTCATCTTCTCGTCTGGAGACGCTGGGTCCGTCGAGGTGGTTACCAACACATTTCAGAGATACTCAAGATGCTCCGGGCAGCGGGTCAACCCTAATTATGGTAGGTGAAAAGTTAAACCATTTCGGTAGATGATCAGTCAACTCTTGGCAGTCTGTGCCGAGTAATTAATGATGAAAAATCTGACAGATTTTTTATGATCCGTTTTTACCGAAGAAATCTTACTGGAAGTGTTCGGATTATCCGATGGATTTTTATGGAAATCCTTCGGATAACTCGAAGAGTTGGAAAACAAAATTTCAAAATGATTTTTCAAGGAGGTCGATTTTGCAACAAATGAAGAAGAACTGATCTTCGGCGAGATGTTTGGTGAAGATATCAGCAAATTAATGGTTCATGTCAATAAATTCGAGAAAAATATGTTGGCCCATTGCCTAATGGTCACACCTGATTTTGATAATCAATGACGACTTAAGTCGATACGCAAAATATACGAACTATTAGTAACGTTTCAGGTCAGTGAAACCAATATCAAAGAAGAACGTACTGTATCCACAACAAGCATTCAAGTCATCATCCAAAAGCCAATTGTAATGGAATCCAGATCGAGTCATTTTTACATTTCTTCTGTATTATATCCTAAGTTGAGTCTAGGATAATAAATGTAAAATTGATCGGGTATTACTGGCTTAGGTTAACTCTAGTCCTTTTTCTCAAAAAGCCTACCTATTTTTCAAAGCTCTATATATCCAAATAGCCCAAAAACCCTATGCAAATTTGGACCCAAAATCCGTGTTCTGAAGTGACCGAACTCAGACAGAACTCTAACCGAGTTCGGTCAACCCAAATTCAAATTTTAGTTGCTTCCAAATCTGCTTACAACGTTCGTTTGTGAGATCTTCGCATCAGAACTCTATCCGAGTTCGGTCAGGAAAAACACCTATAAATAGAAGAGAATTTTTTTTATTTCTAATCACTCATTCACTCTTCTCTCTATCTATTCTTCAAAGTATTTTTCAGTGATCTATAGCATTCACATTCTACCTATACATCTCTTAGCCAAAGCCAGTAACATCTGTTCGATTTAGAGTCTTTTGTCTGTAGAGTTGTAAAGAGGTAAGTTCAGAAAACATCTCAGTTTTTGGAGTCAGTCGTGCGCTCGTCATCAAGTACGATATTGTGAAGTCGGTCGTACACTTGTCACCAAGCACGGTGTTGTAAAGAGACGTCAAGCTTTCATTTAGCTTGTAAAATAGTGGATTAACAGTGGACAAGAGTACCTGCGACTGGATTAGTCCTCTCATAGGAAAATCAGTATATATCGCAGTGTTCACTAAGTTTGATCTTCTATCTCTTATTGCATTTATATTACTGCCTCTTTATTCCTGCCATAGTTATAAAACTGCTTAAAAAAATTTAATTGGTAATTATTTTCGCTGCACTCTCACACACTCTATTTACCCCCCTCTAGAGGTGCTCAACGGTCCTTCAATTGGTATCAGAGCAGAGTATATTCTAATTTAACTACCCTAGATAGTATATATGGCAGCCGTGAAATCAATATTCAACGGTGAAGGTTAATCCATAAATAGACCCCTACTATTTGATGGAACGAACTATACTTATTGGAAAAGACGAATGACTTTCTTTCTAAAGTCTCTTGACTTTGATCTTGGTCTATAGTAGTTGACGGTTATAAGAAACCGGCACCTATAGTGATTGAAGGTAAACTTGTAGACAAGCCACATGACAAATACACATACGAAGAAAAGTCAAAGTCTAGTCTAGATGCATGTGCCATCATTCTACTATTCTATGCAATTGACAAAATGGAGTTCAATCGAGTTTCTACCTATACTATGTCTCATGATATTTGGAGACTTCTTGAGGTAACCCGTGAGGGGACTTCCTAAGTAAAAGAATCCAAAATCAGCAGACTAACACATGAACCCGAATATTTTAAGATAAAATTCGGCGAGTCAATTACACAGATGTCTACTCATTTTTTAGATATTACTAATTCTTTGCAATCTTTTGGTAAGGATTGCAATAACCATGAGAAGATCAGGAAAGTGCTACGGGCTCTAACCAAGAACTGAAACCCAAAGGCTACTGCAATCATTGAAGGAAACGATCTCACCACTATGACTCTGGAGACACTCATGGGCAAGCTGATGACCCATGAGCTGGACCTACAAAAGTTTGAAGAAGTGATCCCTAAAGAAAAGTCGATCGCCTTCAAAGCGCAAGCCAAAAGAGTTGTATGTAATGAATCTGATGAAGAATCATCAAGTGGTGATGAACAAGCCCTATTAGTGAAGAACTTTAGAAAATTTCTAAAGTTTGAGAAATCAAACAGAAGAAAGAAAGATGTCCATGAAAGCAATGAAGAAGAAACAATATGTTTTGGATGCAAGAAGTCAGGGCATATAAAGAAGGACTGTCCAATGTCAAAGAAAAGTAGTCCATATGATAGATCGAGATCAAGAAGAAAATCTACAACTGGTCGAAAGTATGCAAATACAAGCATCTGGCACAAAAGTGATGCTAGTGAATCAGAGGAAGAGGACAAACCCTGCAGCACTGTAAATGTCTGTCTTATGGCATTCGATAAGGTATCAGCTAACCCTCTATATGATGACTTTACTTTCGATGAATTAGAAAACGCTTTTAGCGAACTACTTGAAGAACACAGAAATGTGTTAGACAAGTATAAGCAATCTCGCAAAGAGGTTAAGGCATGCACAATCGAAGTAGCAAAATTGTGTAATCTTCTCGAAGATATTAGAGAGACATCTACTACCGGTAATACGGATGAGATAATGGATATTACTACAAGTTTTTTTGTCCTAGAACTCCCCAAAAGAATGGTGTTATGGAGAGAAAGAATCGTACTCTAAGCGAAATGGCTAGAGTCATGCTGAATCAGCATAATCTTCCTAAATATTTTTGGGCAGATGCTGTTAGCACAGCCTGTCATGTTTTGGTTTGGAAGGATTCCAAATATTATTAGCATAATCTTCCTAAATATGTAGAAACTCTATCTCAAAGAAAACACCATATGAGCTTTGGTTTGGAAGGATTCCAAACATTTCTTACTTTAAAGTCTTTGGATGTCGCTATTTTATCCTGAACACCAAGGACAACTTGGAAAAATTCGACTCTAAAGCAGATGAAAGGATATTTCTCAGATATGCTGTTAAGAGTAAGAGATATAAAGTATTCAATAAAAAATTTATGATTGTTGAAGAATCTATTAACGTTACTTTTGATGAGCTCAATAGTCACAGATCTAGCGACAATGATTAGAAAGAAGCACAGGTTAAATCCAAGTCATCCAAAGATACTGCTACCGGAGAGAGCCATGTGGAAGATCTAACAGAGAGATTTAAATTTTGGAGATTCCTGCCAGATCATCAGAGATGCTCATTATAGGTGATGTATCTAAAGGTGTAAGTACATGTTCTTCAAATAAGATCACTGATATAGCAGCTAATGTAGCTTTTATATCGCAAGTAGAACCTAAAATTGTAGCAGATGCTTTTGCTGATGAATTTTGGATTGATGCCATGCAAGAGGAACTTAATCAATTTGAGAGAAACTAAGTTTTGGAACTCGTTTCTAAACTTATTGGTCAATCGATAATTGGTACCAAATGGGTGTTCCGAAATAAACTGAGTGAGGATGGGCAAGTTCTATGCAACAAAGCACGTCTAGTGGCACAAGGTTATAATCAAGAAGAAGGCATTGATTATGACGAGACATATGCTCATGTTACTAGACTAGAAGCTATTCGCATGTTTTGTGCATTTGTATGCTTTCATGATTTCAAATTATTTCAAATGAACGTGAAAAGTGCATTTTTAAATAAATACTTGAAATAATAAGTTTTTGTGAAACAACCCCCTGGTTTTGAAGATTTTTAAAAACCTGATCACGTCTTCAAACTTAAAAAAGCACTCTATGACTCAAACAAGCCCCTCGCGCTTGGTATGAACGCCTAAGTGTCTTTCTACTTGAAAATAGTTTTTCAAAAGGAAGAGTTGATACTACTATGTTTATCAAGTCTTTAGATAATGATATTCTTCTTGTACAAATATATGTCGATGACATCATTTTCGGTTCCACTAACAAAAAACTCTGTCAAGAATTTGCTAAGTGTATGCAGAGAGAGTTTGAAATGAGTATGATGGGAGAGTTGAACTACTTCCTAGGACTTCAGATCAAACAAGACTCACAGGGAACATTCATCAACCAAACTAAGTAGACGAGGGACTTACTGAAGAAGTATGACTTCGATAACGTAAAGCCTATTGGAACTCCAATAGCTACATCTACCAAGCTTGACATTGATGAAAGTGACAAACCAGTCGAGCAACGTAAGTATCGAGGTATGATTGGTAGTTTATTATATTTAACTGCTAGTCATTTTGATATCATGTTTAGCATTTGCATCTGTGCTATATATCAAGCTAATCCTAAGGAATCACACGTATGCGACATTAAGCGTATCTTCCGATACCTTAAGGGAACTTCTCCAGTCGGCTTGTGGTATCCCAAAACCAAATCTTTTGACCTAATCGGTTATTCAGATGCAGATTTTACAGGATGCAAAGTAGACCATAAAAGTACCAGCGACACATGTCTTTTCCTAGGTAAATCTTTAGTCTCATGGTTTAGCAAAAAGCAAAATTCTGTAGCGCTATCAACAACTGATGCTGAGTATATCACCGCAGGACGTTGTTGTGCTCAAATTTTATGGATAAAACAAACCCTAGAAGACTACAATCTGCACTACACAAAGATTTTCATATACTGTGATAACACTAGCACAATTAACTTGACTAAGAACCCTGTTTGTTACTCACGCACAAAGCACATAGAAATTCGTCATCATTTTTTACGTGATCACCAATAACACGAGAATATTGCTTAGAGTTTATTGACGCAGATAATCAACTAACAGATATTTTTACAAAATCACTAGCTGAAGACCGCTTTAACTATCTGCGTCGAGAGCTAGGCATACTTGAATTTTCGGATTCATAATACATTATATTTAACAAAAATTCTTATAACTTAAAACCTTAATATTTATTAATCGAAGTTATTTTGGATACAAGCCGAAAGGGTCCTTCTGTCAAACAGGTGTAAATAGCCTGAAGCGACACGGTGTACTAGCCTTCGGACTACCGCTAGCTGGGATTCGGTCCCTACAGCTATACCAAATTAATGAACATTATTAAATGGAGAAGTTTAAAAGATATCAAGTGTATTTATTATTTATTTTGCATTTATGAACTAGAAAATACAAGTGGCCGAACTTTGACCAAACTCTGGCCGAGTTCGTGCCGAGTTCGGTCGACGATGGTTCAATTTTCTATAACTGCTGCAGCCGGCCCTACTCCTACATAAACCCTACTTTCCTCCATCCTTGTCTTCATACTGCCACCCGAAAATCCATCTAAAACCCTAGTTTCTTATTCCTAAGCTCTCATCCTTCTTCAATCCTTAGGTCTATGAAGCTCGGAAGGTGATCTCCTACATCCTTATCTTTATTCCTTTGAGGTATGTATTTCTCTTCTTTTTGTTTTTTCTATAGCTCCCAAACTCCATAAGAGAAATAAAGTAGCTTCTCGAGCAGGTTCATCTTCAACTTTGGAGTATGAACCTGTTAGCATTTTCAGTCCCGCTCGTCCAACTGACGAAGAGGATTATGATTTTGCATTTTTTTTCTTCTTTGGAATTCTCAGAATCTTGGTTCAATAATTTTTCTGGTAGAGATATTTGTCCAGGGCGCTCCGTAAATTTTACTGTATTTTTAGATATGCTTCTACTTTTGAAAGACTTTGCCTCTGTGACTTATTTAAAATTGCTGACAACATCTATGACAATGATGTCCGTATGTTCTATTGCAATATGTATGTTAGGGACGACGGTAGCATTTACTCTTGTGTTGCTGGCCATGAGATTGAATTCAACTCAACTGAGACTAGTGAGTACTTTCGCATGCCAAATGTTGGCGAAACGTTGGTTGATATTAATCATGTTGAATTCCCTGAAGGTGTAACCCTTGATTCGTTTAAGGCAGCAATGTGTCACCTTAGACCTGTTTCTCGAAATGGTAGGGTGTACTCAAAGCACCTTAATCAAAAATTTTATGAATTACATCGCTTTGTCTTCTCCGTTTTGCTTCCCAATACGAGATCTTCTGACGAGATCACGTTTTATGAGATGTCTGTGATGTATCATCTGCATTTTAGTGTTCTATTTTCTATTCCCAAGACCTTTATGGCTTCGATGATCGGTTGCAGGAGAGTGGGACATAACCTTTTATACCCCATGCATCTAGCAGCTATCTTTAGAAGATTCAACATCTATCTTGAATTGTGTCCTTATTCTTCTACATCTTCTTAGCTAACTAGATCTAGGACATATCCTAACCCTCCTCCTCTACCCGGTGTTGAGCCTGCTCCTGTACCTGCTGATGATTCTGATGCTCCTGCTCCAGCTGCTCCTGCTCCAGGATTTGATCCGTAGTTCTTTTAGCGGTTCGATGACTTTGTTGCTCTCTCTGAGCAACATTATCAGCACTTTGATGAGTTTGTCACCCTCTCGGGACAACGTCATCAAAGTTATGTTGATGCAGAGTTCCGACACACCTCACAGGCTCAGGTGTTAAGGAACAACATCGCTGATCTATACTGGAGTTTGGCGCATGACCCTTTACATCCAGTTCATATGACCCATCATCCCAGTTTTGCTGGATCGAGGTTTGATGATCTCCACCTTCGGATACTTTGATCCGACCACTGCTTACTTCGATCCACAGCCTCCTGTTCCTCCTGCTGATGATGATGCACAAATGTGATGTGGGCTTCCAGTTTAGTATTTTTGAGTTTTATTTGCTAGTGATGATGATCATTATAGCTACATTTTGTACCAGTCTAAAATGTTATAGTTAGACTTTATCTAGTATTCTAGTAGTTATAAACTCTCCTAATTATAACTTTTATGCCAATCTGATGTACTTTGGCTTCAGTTTAGTTTATGTTATTTCAGTTTTTTTAGTTCACTGCTACTATTTCTACTTATCCTGTGACTTGTATATTGTGATATTACTCTGTTTGTTTTCTTTGTCTGCGTATTTTGGATAAATTGTTTGCTTCACACATTACGGGGGAGCTACACATTTTGTACATGACAAAGGGGAAGACGAGTAATACCAAAATTACATTTCAAACGATGAATCAAAGAACAAGTCAGGTATATTATTTCAAATTTATATATTAGCTATATTTTGGTATAGAATCAAGTTTGTCAATTATCAAAATGGGAAAGATTGTTGGCCCATTGCCTAATGGTCACACCTGATTTTGATAATCAACAACGACTTAAGTCGATACGCAAAATATACGAACTATTACTAACATTTCAGGTCAGTGAAACCAATATCAAAGAAGAACGTACTGCATCCACAACAAGCATTCAAGTCATCATCCAAAAGCCAATTGTAATGGAATCCAGATCGAGTCATTTTTATATTTCTTCTGTATTTTATCCTTTGTTGAGTCTAGGAGAATAAATGTAAAATCGATCGGGTATTACTGGCTTAGGTTAACTCTAGTCCTTTTTCTCAAAAAGCCTACCTATTTCTCAAAGCTCTACATATCCAAATAGCCCACAAACTTATGCAAATTTGGACCCAAAATCTGTGTTCTGAAGTGACAGAACTCAGGCAGAACTCTGATCGAGTTCGGTCCGAGTTCAGTCAACCCAAATTCAAATTTTAGTTGCCTCCAAATATGCATACAATGTTCATTTGCGAGATCTTCGCAACCGAACTCTGCCAGAACTCTGTCCGAGTTCGGTCAGGAAAAGCACCTATAAATAAAAGAGAATTTTTTCTTTCTAATCACTCATTCACCCTTCTCTCTATCTATTCTTCAAAGTGTTTTTCAGTGATCTAAAGCTTTCACATTCCACCTATACATTTCTTAGCCAAAGCCAGTAACATCTGTTCGATTTAGAGTCTTTGGTCTGTAGAGTTGTAAAAAGGTTACAAGTTCAGAAAACATCTCAGTTTTCGGAGTCAGTCGTGTGCTACTCACCAAGCACGCTGTTGTGAAGTCGGTCGTGCACTTTTCACCAAGCACGGCGTTGTAAAGAGACAACAAGCTCTTATTTAGCTTGCAAAAAGAGGATTAACAGCCACTACCAAAATTCATCACTTTAGCGACGGCCATATCCGTCGCCCGGCCGTCGGTAAATGGCAATACCGATGGATGGCCGACGGATTTTGGGCAAAAACATCCGTCGGTAAAAGCTTTGTCGCTAAAACCAATCAGTCGCCAAGTTGTCGCCCAGCGACGATTTTGCGACGGATTTCCGCCAACCATACTCGTACATCTCGCAACAAATTACCGATGGATTTTCGTCAGTGCGCGTGTCAGAAAGTTAATGACACATCGCCTTAGCGACGGCCGTATCCGTCGCTAAATGGTCGATAATTGCGTATCAGAGAGTATCTGATACGCAATATTTGTCGCTAATCCGTTGCTAAATGGTCGGTAAACGCGTATCAGAGAGTGTCTGATATGCAATATCCGTCACTAACTCGTCGCTGTGAAAAATATATATGTGTGTGTGTGTGTGTGTATATATGTGTGTGTGTGTATGTGTGTGTTCCGACCCCCACCATCGCCGACCCCAACTCCCACCCTCGGCCCCAATCCGATACACTACCCCTCCTTTCCCCCCCCCTGCGAGCCCCACTCCCACCACCTCCATCCCCTGCACTACCCCCGCACACCCCCGGCCCCCCTCCGCCCCCTCTGTGGCCTCCCCCACCCCGGGCCCCCTCCGCCCCCCCTCCCCCCCGCCCTCGAGGCTTCCATCCCCCCCCGCCACCCTCGTGGCCTCCATCCTCCCCCCCCGCGGCCTCCCACCACACCCGACCACCCCCCACGGCTCCCCTCCGCCTCCCACACCGCCAGCTACCTCCTCCCCCCACCCTCGCTGCTTCCATCCCACTCCCCCGCCCCGCGGTCTCCCACCACACCCGACCACCCACCCCCCACCACGGCTCCCCTCCACCCCCACCCCACCGCCGGCTACCTCCGCCCCC
>JANAVB010039212.1:1148191-1438191 GCA_029216955.1 Iris pallida | reverse complement strand
ACGGAGATAACAGGTTATATACAATTGTGTCTAGATGTTATATATTCTAGATGACCTATATAGCGTTCTACTGCCGATTCTGCGGCATAGGCTGGACGTACCCACGTGCTCGTGCTCCTAAACAGGGAGCGGGTCGTGACATAAAGCCTATCGGCACGCCAATGGCTACATCAACTCGACTTGATATTGATGAAAGTGGCAAACCAATCGACCAGCATAAGTATCGAGATATGATTGGTAGTTTACATTATTTAACTGCTAGTCGCCCTGTAAGACCCAGTTTTCTAAAATTGGGGTATTTTTGAAAAATTATTATTTTTATTACTTATTAATGGTGTTTTAGTCATGATATGATTTTTGATGATTTTAGTTAATTTAAAATTATTTTCTAAGTCATGGCTTATGACTTTGTGATTTTACTAGTGTAACCCTAGTGTAAACCCTAGAGATTTCATAACCTAGAGACTAACCATGACCACGTAAGCCTAACCATGTGATTAGGATATCAAATTACCACTTTTTAGTCAAAAGGGTATTTTGGTAATTTATTAGAATTTATTTGGATTTATGTGATTTATTATTATTTAATTAGTTGTTAAGTGTCATGTTAGTCCCTAACCTAGTTTACCCTAACCTAGAGATTAGTCACTAACCTAGGAGGCTAATGTTGGATGTTAACCTATGTGTAAATATCTTAGGTTGGAAATATCTAAGATATTACTTTCTTAGATATTTAGAAAACCTAGAAATATCTATCCCCTAGTCAAAGACTTAGGAGCTAAGTTTTGCTAGGTGGATGAACCCTAAAATATCTACCACTACCCCCCCCCCCCCCCCCCCATGGCAGCCCAACCCTACCCCCATCCTATATAATCACATCCCCTTCATTCAAGCCTCATTACATACACTAAAAACCTAGTTTTTCCTTCTACTTTCACACCATCATCACTTAACCAAATTAGCTCCAAATTGAGCCTAGTTTCTTGCATTAGACTCCCCTACACTAGAGGATACCAATTGTGGTTTGCTAGCAAGGATTTGTGGAGCTTTGGACATTAGGAGTTGAAGGGAGATTTCATTCAAATAGGCCTATATTTGAGGATTTTGCACATATAGGTAAATGTCTCTAAACCATATTAATATTGTAATTTTTCTTCATAAATGCATGCATATAGGTGTATACTAGCTGTGGGTAAAGTTTGGTGGAATCTAGGGTTGTTTGGTGTCCGTATCGGACACGTATCCTATGGTTTAAATTAGTGTTTGACAAAATGCCTCAAGAAGAGGACTTTCTGTTTTTGCAAAACTTTTTGAACAAAAACCTAGCCTAGACCTTGCTAACCCTAACCCTAATTCACTGACCTCATTTTAGGGTTGTGTTCGTGTCCAAATTGGACACGAACCCACGGTTTTCACAGTGCACAGACACACTGTGCATGCCCTGCTACCCGACACCATTATCTCCTTGGACACGCCACATGGACACGCCATTTTTGGCACAGAGCACGGGGCACTGACTGACAGGTCATCCCCAAAGTTTGAGATGACCTCGTGTCGTGTCAGACACGGAATCGTCCCCGCAAGGGACGTGCACTGCACTGTACAGCCGTGAAAATGGCTCTGACATGGGTCTCGTGTCCCATGTACACGAGTCGTGGACACGTGTCAGGGTGACACATGTGTAGAGGAACCTAGGGCGAACCCCAGGACACGAGCACGAGATGTGTCGTGTCCTGTGTCGCGTACACGAGACGCGTGCATCACTGTACGACGCGGTCTGAAACCACATATTTTTCCCTCTCTGATACGCGTGTCGTGTCCCCTCTACACGACACGTGGACACAGTGCAGGGGTCTGGACACGTGCACGAACCCTAGACTCACCTACTGACACGATCACGAGATGTGTATCGCCTTGTGTCGTGTCCTAGACCCTTTTTAGTTTTGCACTGATACGCACTGTATCAGTGTATTTCCAGTTTACCCGAGTGACTTTAGACCCTCGTGGACACGCCGTGTCGTGTCGTGACACCGTGTCAGGCCATTAGGATCCTAGACTAACCTAGGGGCTTCAATTACCAACCAAGATTAGGTTGTCTTAGCTCGGTTTAGTTGGAGTTTGGTCTAACCTAAGTCGAGGGTTTACAGTCCTGATTTTCCAGTTTTAGGATTATTTCCAGTTTTCAAAATTGAGTTTTAAATCTATTTTTGATATGATTTATACATAGTATATATGTATTTTAGTATGTATATATGTAGTATATGTGTATGTGTGTGTGTGGGTGAGTTTTCAGGGTATTTGGTTGTGTGTGTAGGTTGTTGTGTATGTATATACATACACATGTATATATGTTCCTCTGTGTGTGTGTGTGTTTGGGACTGGTTTCCTGTTCCAGGAAACTGAACCCCCCCCCCATTCCTGTGTGTGTGTGTCCCTTCTCTCTCTCTCACTGTCCAACTCTCTCTCTCTTTCACTCTCTCACTCACTCTATGTCCCTCTCTCTTCCATCTCTTTATATATATATAGTATATATATAAGTTTTATATATATAGATATATATATATATGTGTATATATATATTGATATATATATATATTTGTATAGATTCTATTGTAGGTATAAATCTATGAACCCTATGACCATTGACCTAGGTTACTAGCCTATGGGCTATAGAGTTAGCCTATGGCCCATGACCCATGAGTCTAAACTTGACCTAATCAACCTAGTTTGACTACAAGTTTGACCATGGTTGACCAAAGTCAACTATAGGTCAAACCTTAACCAAATTGACCTAGAAATAGTTTGGATGGACTCTAAATGACTTGGTGACCTAAGTTTGACTAAACCCTAGACTATTGACTAGTTGGTTTAGACTTTGACCTATATAAGGGTATTATTTATGACTTGGTTATATAGATAGCCCTATGTAGAGTGAAGATATGTATGGGGTTAAGTAGGATACTTAGAGTTGAGTCTTGATTGAGTTAGACTATGGTTTAGCTTGATTATAAGATTAAGTTTGGTGTTGTACTATATATATTTATATGTGATGTACTTGTATAGGGAGTTGGTTATACCTTAGCTTTGTAGAATGGTATCTTAGGTATCCTAAGACAAGTTAGCCTATGGTTAGTTAAGTAACCTTATAGAGTTTGACTTAAAAAGTTGACCCCTGGCTTACTTACCTGACTGACTAGTCTTTGTTTGACCAATACCTTAGTTGGTCTAAGTTTGACCTAGACTTGACCCAGATTGATCATGTTGACTAGTATTTGACTAGTTTGATTAGAGTGTTGACCAGGAGTTGACTTTAACCTAGATTTGACTAATCTTGACTTGTTTGACCTTGTTTGACCTTGTATGACTTAGTTTGATTTCCTGTGACCTAATATGATTTGATTTGACTTAGTTTGACTGTAGAGTTGACCAAGTTTGACTTTGATCTAGATTGGCTTAGAATTCATATAGATTGCATTGCAGATTTCATTTACCTTCATTTTGGACATGTCATAACTGTATTGCTCTATTTTAGGACATTGTGACCCTGGTACAGACATCTGATATTACACTACTCTTTCCAGAGTATCAGGCGAGTACATTCTCTGATAGTTCTCTCATTTATTTGTCGATTACTGTATTTCAGTTCTAGTTAGTTCTATGTGATTCTCTGTATCAACACGTATGAATATTTCTGGATTCATGTATCGACACATACTTTACTTACTGGCCTCTATTACTGGAGTCATTTGTATCATTCCGGAATCATTTCTGGAATCATCACGTATTGGCCAGACTCATCTCGATTCTTTTTGTCGATTTTGGATTCACTTGCTGGGCGGGGAAATATTGAGTAAGACATGTAGACATACCCCAAATCCGGAATCTCCTACTGGAATCTACCGGAAGCATAGCCATCTCTTGCCCGATCAGTGAGAGATGTGCCTGATACCTACAGCCGTTTGCATGTCGACCTCGATATTTTAAAACACACTGTTAGATCATAGTTGGACTCACCTGGTTTCTTTGATCACTGTTGGACTCATCTTGTACTGGAAATTATCTGGTATCAGATTATATGGACTGGACTCACACTGGGATTATATTAGACTTATATCGTACTGTCTGGACTCACACATGATATTCTAGTTCAGTTAGCTCTTATTACAGTCTTCATTGCCATGATTCTTCTCTTGTTTTAGTTACCTTTCTTTTCTTGTATCTTACTGCCTCTCTATGCCATCATTACCTGTATAGAACTGCCATGCTCATCAATAAAACTGTCTATAAACTGCTTTATAGTTCTTTGCTATTTACTTGGGTTTATCTTGATGAGTTGTACTCGTTCCCGTCCTGATTGGACCTGTTGAAAATATTACAGATGATAATCCTGAGGACACATGCCCTGCTTACCATAGACCTGGCGAGGGATTAGCTACCTTTGGTTCTGACTCTCAGGAGTGATTCAGGAGATTAGCTAGTAGACTACTTTAGCTTTCATGTTTTGGCTTGATGTATTAAAGTTAAGATATTGAGTTTGTATTAAGTTGGTTTGAGATATTGGAGTTTTATTTAGCAGTTAGTTGTTGTTGTCTTTAATTCCTTAGGTATAACTTCTGTGTTATCTTTTCGTGCTTAGACTGTGTTTGAGTAGATCATACCCTTTACTTGCCCTCCATTCGGAGCTGATATCTGGACAAGTACTTTTTATATTCACTGCATGAGATTAGTTAGCAACCTAGAACAGCTTACTACCGCCGACACTGCGGCGTAGGCTGGACGTAACCACTTCTCGTGCCCCTATACTGGGTGCGGGTCGTGACACGTTTTTAGTGGTGGCCCATGCAGGTCTGTCGACTAAATTGTTTGGTTACGTTATTGTACCAAGCATGCCTGCAATTAGGAACTTAAGGTAATTAGACAACATTAGGAATGACGCTTAGAACACCTAGAGGAATACTATGATTGCAACATAGGAAATACATCACATGCTTGCTATTATAATTTGATTTTCTTGTCTATGATTGTTTTGCTTTAAGAGTCCTTATAAGTCTTTTTATTGTAATTAGATGGTGCTTACTCGTTCATCCCAGCATGTCACACCTGAGAATGACACACTCCCCATCCAGTCAGCTGACCAGTTGACTGATACACCTCCACCTCCACCTACCACATTCCTCCACTCCACAGATCCACAAACCCAGATACCACAACCACCTTCCACATCACAGGCCCAGCAGGACCCAATACTTCCACCACCCCCTATCACTGTACCTACCCAGGCTTCCGTCACACTCGACGGGAACCAACTGCTCATTCTGATCCAGGGGTTCCTAGCAACCCATCAGGAGCAGACCACCCTACTCCGCCAGAGCATGGAGCATTCTGAGGGACGTACCGTGGTCCCACCACCTGTAGAGCCGCGGCAGAGAGCAGGGACGATCAAGGACTTCATGGGTCTGAATCCCAAGGAGTTCTTAGGGACTGAGGGCATAGTAGTAGCAGATGACTGGTTAGACTCGGTAGAGAGGAAGCTCATTGGAGTTAGGATGCCGGATGACCTCCAGGTCGAGGCAGCGGGATTTTTGCTGATAGACTTGGCAGGAGTTTGGTTCCGGAATGAGCCGTTGTTCGCGAGAGGTAGAGCCACTTGGGATCAGTTCAAGACCCAGTTCAAGAAGAAATTCTTCTCGACCACTGCTAGAGTAGCCATGGGGCTACGATTCCAGAACATCCAGCAGGGGAACCGTTCTGTTGACGAGTATGCGGCAGAGTTTAGTCGCCTGAGCCGTTTCGCTCCTAGCCTAGTTGCTGACCCTGAGGAGATGACGCGTAGGTTTTGCCGTGGTCTAGTTCCAGACATTGGCATTCTTATAGTGGCGAACGGTATGACTGACTACTACCAGAGCTTAGAGTTAGCCCGGAGTATCGAGGACCGTCTTCTGTCTTGCAAGAGGCCGGCTTCTGTACACATTGAGGGATCCTCCAAGCGTCAGGCTTTCCAGCAGAAAGTGCCGACGCTACACCAGCAGACATATCATCCACCCACACCACATCATTCGACCCCGCCAGTTAGAGCCCCGGGACCCCGGCAGCAGAGGCCATTTCAGCAGGTACAGCATCAGTATCGAGGTCAGGACCCGAAGACGATCAGTTGTTCATACTGCAGGAAGCAGGGACACATCAGGGAGCAGTGTAGGAAGAGGCTGAAGGTTTGCTATACCTGTGGGTCTGATACTCACCAGAAGATGGATTGTCCTATTGCACCTCCTTATATGGGGGCTAGGCCACCTATAGCTCAGCACCAGAGGGGTGGAGCTTTTGCGATGACGGTCGAGGAGACCAACGCTGCAGGTGACGGGTTAGCAGGTTTGTCTTTCTGTCCTTCCTTTCCCATCTTGTTGTATGATTCCATTAGTACTTGTCAGGATATGCTTGTGATGTGCTAGATAGTGTAGTTACCCTGTTCAAGACTGTGGAATCACGACCAGTAGGACTATGATTGCATGTTATCTTTTGACTCTGATTGACCGGGGGTTTGACCTAGAAGGAGTACGACTATCTTAATTTCGAGGACGAAATTTCTCTAAGGAGGGTAGACTTGTAAGACCCAGTTTTCTAAAATTGGGGTATTTTTGAAAAATTATTATTTTTATTACTTATTAATGGTGTTTTAGTCATGATATAATTTTTGATGATTTTAGTTAATTTAAAATTATTTTCTAAGTCATGGCTTATGACTTTGTGATTTTACTAGTGTAACCCTAGTGTAAACCCTAGAGATTTCATAACCTAGAGACTAACCATGACCACGTAAGCCTAACCATGTGATTAGGATATCAAATTACCACTTTTTAGTCAAAAGGGTATTTTGGTAATTTATTAGAATTTATTTGGATTTATGTGATTTATTATTATTTAATTAGTTGTTAAGTGTCATGTTAGTCCCTAACCTAGTTTACCCTAACCTAGAGATTAGTCACTAACCTAGGAGGCTAATGTTGGATGTTAACCTATGTGTAAATATCTTAGGTTGGAAATATCTAAGATATTACTTTCTTAGATATTTAGAAAACCTAGAAATATCTATCCCCTAGTCAAAGACTTAGGAGCTAAGTTTTGCTAGGTGGATGAACCCTAAAATATCTACCCCTACCCCCCCCCCCCCCCCATGGCAGCCCAACCCTACCCCCATCCTATATAATCACATCCCCTTCATTCAAGCCTCATTACATACACTAAAAACCTAGTTTTTCCTTCTACTTTCACACCCTCATCACTTAACCAAATTAGCTCCAAATTGAGCCTAGTTTCTTGCATTAGACTCTCCTACACTAGAGGATACCAATTGTGGTTTGCTAGCAAGGATTTGTGGAGCTTTGGACATTAGGAGTTGAAGGGGGATTTCATTCAAATAGGCCTATATTTGAGGATTTTGCACATATAGGTAAATGTCTCTAAACCATATTAATATTGTAATTTTTCTTCATAAATGCATGCATATAGGTGTATACTAGCTGTGGGTAAAGTTTGGTGGAATCTAGGGTTGTTTGGTGTCCGTATCGGACACGTATCCTATGGTTTAAATTAGTGTTTGACAAAATGCCTCAAGAAGAGGACTTTCTGTTTTTGCAAAACTTTTTGAACAAAAACCTAGCCTAGACCTTGCTAACCCTAACCCTAATTCACTGACCTCATTTTAGGGTTGTGTCCGTGTCCAAATTGGACACGAACCCACGGTTTTCACAGTGCACAGACACACTGTGCATGCCCTGCTACCCAACACCATTATCTCCTTGGACACGCCACATGGACACGCCACATGGACACGCCATTTTTGGCACAGAGCACGGGGCACTGACTGACAGGTCATCCCCAAAGTTTGAGATGACCTCGTGTCGTGTCAGACACGGAATCGCCCCCGCAAGGGACGTGCACTGCACTGTACAGCCGTGAAAACGGCTCTGACACGGGTCTCGTGTCCCATGTACACGAGTCGTGGACACGTGTCAGGGTGACACATGTGTAGAGGAACCTAGGGCGAACCCCAGGACACGAGCACGAGATGTGTCGTGTCCTGTGTCGCGTACACGAGACGCGTGCATCACTGCACGACGCGGTCTGAAACCACATATTTTTCCCTCTCTGATACGCGTGTCGTGTCCCCTCTACACGACACGTGGACACAGTGCAGGGTGCTGGACACGTGCACGAACCCTAGACTCACCTACTGACACGATCACGAGATGTGTATCGCCTTGTGTCGTGTCCTAGACCCTTTTTAGTTTTGCACTGATACGCACTGTATCAGTGTATTTCCAGTTTACCCGAGTGACTTTAGACCCTCGTGGACACGCCGTGTCGTGTCGTGACACCGTGTCAGGCCATTAGGATCCTAGACTAACCTAGGGGCTTCAATTACCAACCAAGATTAGGTTGTCTTAGCTCGGTTTAGTTGGAGTTTGGTCTAACCTAAGTCGAGGGTTTACAGTCCTGATTTTCCAGTTTTAGGATTATTTCCAGTTTTCAAAATTGAGTTTTAAATCTATTTTTGATATGATTTATACATAGTATATATGTATTTTAGTATGTATATATGTAGTATATGTGTATGTGTGTGTGTGGGTGAGTTTTCAGGGTATTTGGTTGTGTGTGTAGGTTGTTGTGTATGTATATACATACACATGTATATATGTTCCTGTGTGTGTGTGTTTGGGACTGGTCTCCTGTTCCAGGAAACTGAACCCCCCCCCCATTCCTGTGTGTGTGTCCCTTCTCTCTCTCTCACTGTCCAACTCTCTCTCTCTTTCACTCTCTCACTCACTCTATGTCCCTCTCTCTTCCATCTCTTTATATATATATAGTATATATATAAGTTTTATATATATAGATATATATATATATGTGTATATATATATTGATATATATATATATATATTTGTATAGATTCTATTGTAGGTATAAATCTATGAACCCTATGACCATTGACCTAGGTTACTAGCCTATGGGCTATAGAGTTAGCCTATGGCCCATGACCCATGAGTCTAAACTTGACCTAATCAACCTAGTTTGACTACAAGTTTGACCATGGTTGACCAAAGTCAACTATAGGTCAAACCTTAACCAAATTGACCTAGAAATAGTTTGGATGGACTCTAAATGACTTGGTGACCTAAGTTTGACTAAACCCTAGACTATTGACTAGTTGGTTTAGACTTTGACCTATATAAGGGTATTATTTATGACTTGGTTATATAGATAGCCCTATGTAGAGTGAAGATATGTATGGGGTTAAGTAGGATACTTAGAGTTGAGTCTTGATTGAGTTAGACTATGGTTTAGCTTGATTATAAGATTAAGTTTGGTGTTGTACTATATATATTTATATGTGATGTACTTGTATAGGGAGTTGGTTATACCTTAGCTTTGTAGAATGGTATCTTAGGTATCCTAAGACAAGTTAGCCTATGGTTAGTTAAGTAACCTTATAGAGTTTGACTTAAAAAGTTGACCCCTGGCTTACTTACCTGACTGACTAGTCTTTGTTTGACCAATACCTTAGTTGGTCTAAGTTTGACCTAGACTTGACCCAGATTGATCATGTTGACTAGTATTTGACTAGTTTGATTAGAGTGTTGACCAGGAGTTGACTTTAACCTAGATTTGACTAATCTTGACTTGTTTGACCTTGTTTGACCTTGTATGACTTAGTTTGATTTCCTGTGACCTAATATGATTTGATTTGACTTAGTTTGACTGTAGAGTTGACCAAGTTTGACTTTGATCTAGATTGGCTTAGAATTCATATAGATTGCATTGCAGATTTCATTTACCTTCATTTTGGACATGTCATAACTGTATTGCTCTATTTTAGGACATTGTGACCCTGGTACAGACATCTGATATTACACTACTCTTTCCAGAGTATCAGGCGAGTACATTCTCTGATAGTTCTCTCATTTATTTGTCGATTACTGTATTTCAGTTCTAGTTAGTTCTATGTGATTCTCTGTATCAACACGTATGGATATTTCTGGATTCATGTATCGACACATACTTTACTTACTGGCCTCTATTACTGGAGTCATTTGTATCATTCCGGAATCATTTCTGGAATCATCACGTATTGGCCAGACTCATCTCGATTCTTTTTGTCGATTTTGGATTCACTTGCTGGGCGGGGAAATATTGAGTAAGACATGTAGACATACCCCAAATCCGAAATCTCCTACTGGAATCTATTGGAAGCATAGCCATCTCTTGCCCGATCAGTGAGAGATGTGCCTGATACCTATAGCCGTTTGCATGTCGACCTCGGTATTTTAAAACACACTGTTAGATCATAGTTGGACTCACCTGGTTTCTTTGATCACTGTTGGACTCATCTTGTACTGGAAATTATCTGGTATCAGATTATATGGACTGGACTCACACTGGGATTATATTAGACTTATATCGTACTGTCTGGACTCACACATGATATTCTAGTTCAGTTAGCTCTTATTACAGTCTTCATTGCCATGATTCTTCTCTTGTTTTAGTTACCTTTCTTTTCTTGTATCTTACTGCCTCTCTATGCCATCATTACCTGTATAGAACTGCCATGCTCATCAATAAAACTGTCTATAAACTGCTTTATAGTTCTTTGCCATTTACTTGGGTTTATCTTGATGAGTTGTACTCGTTCCCGTCCTGATTGGACCTGTTGAAAATATTACAGATGATAATCCTGAGGACACATGCCCTGCTTACCATGGACCTGGCGAGGGATTAGCTACCTTTGGTTCTGACTCTCAGGAGTGATTCAGGAGATTAGCTAGTAGACTACTTTAGCTTTCATGTTTTGGCTTGATGTATTAAAGTTAAGATATTGAGTTTGTATTAAGTTGGTTTGAGATATTGGAGTTTTATTTAGCAGTTAGTTGTTGTTGTCTTTAATTCCTTAGGTATAACTTCTGTGTTATCTTTTCGTGCTTAGACTGTGTTTGAGTAGATCATACCCTTTACTTGCCCTCCATTCGGAGCTGATATCTGGACAAGTACTTTTTATATTCACTGCATGAGATTAGTTAGCAACCTAGAACAGCTTACTACCGCCGACACTGCGGCGTAGGCTGGACGTAACCACTTCTCGTGCCCCTATACTGGGTGCGGGTCGTGACACACCCTGATATCACGTTTAGCATTTGCTTTTGTTCACGATATCAAGCAAATCCTAAGGAATCACACCTATGCGTCGTTAAACGTATCTTTCGATACCTTAAGGAAACTTCTACTGTTGGCTTATGGTGTCCCAAAACTATGTCATTTGACCTAATCGGTTACTTAGATGCTGATTTTGCTGATGCAAAAGTAGACCATAAAAGTACAAGCGGTACGTGTCATTTTCTAGAAAAAGCTTTAGTCTCTTGGTTTAGCAAGAAACAAAATTATGTCGCATTATCAACAATCGAGGCTGAGTATATCGCCACAGGACGTTGTTGTACTCAAATTTTATGGATGAAGCAAACCCTAGAAGACTTGCACTACACTAAGATTCTCATTTACTGTGATAATACTAGCACTATTAATATGACCACGAACCCAGTATGTCATTCACGCACTAACCACAGAAATACGTCACCACTTTTTGCGTGATCATCAACAACACGAGAATATCAGTCTAATTCCTTGACACAGATCATCAATTGGCAAACCTATTCACAAAACCAATAGCCGAAGATCATTTCAACTATCTGTTTCGAGAGTTAGGCATACTTGAATTTTCGAAGTCATAATGTGTTATGTTTAATAAAAATACTTAAAACTTAAAATTCAGTGATTTATTAATTAAATTTATTTTAGCTACAAGCCGAAATGGTTCTTATGTCAACAAGGCGTAAAAGCCTAAGCGACACGGTGCCAAGTGTCTTCGGACAACAGCTAGCTAAGATCCGGCCCCTGCAGCTTACCCAAGTTAATGAATATTAATTAATCAAAGAATTACAAGTTTATAGGCTCTTTTTTATCATTCATTACTCAAGTATGACCTAAAAATTAAGTGGCCAAACTCGGATCGAGTTCGGGCCGAACTATGTGGGGACACTTTTTATTACAACAGCTCGAACCAGTAGCCCCCTTTCTATTCTTCTTCTTCTTCTTCTTCTTCTTCTTCCTCCTCCTCCTCCTCCTCCTCCTCAAGAGCAGCTGCCCAAAAACCCTAAAAACCCTAACCCTAGATCCTAGTTTACTACTCCTCAAGCCTCCAAATTCAAAATTTCTCGGATCTAAAGCTCTCTGAAGGCATTCTGTTCCACCTTTAGTCTCTTTTTGATGTTTATTTCTCACTTTTCTTATTTAATTTTTTATGACTCTTAGAATCTTTAAGAGAAAGAAAACTATGGATACTACCTCATCTTCTACGTCTGAATATTAACCCATCAACATGTTCAGTCCATCTCGTCCTGATGATGATTATGACCCGACACTTTTTGTTTAACTCGAGAGATCTAACACTTGGTTTGATCACTTTTGGTATCGAAAAATTTGTCCGGGTAAAATGATAAACTTTACCGTTTTCTCGAAATATGCGATCACTTTTGAAAACCTCGGACTTCATAAATTTTTAGAAATTTTCAATCCAATTCATGATAATGCAGTTCGTATGTTTTATTGCAATATGCAAGAAGTAAACGGTTGTATCCATTCATCTATCAGCGGAAAAGAATTTGAGTTTAACTCTGACAACTTGAGCGAATACTTTCAAATACCGAACAATGGTGATGCTCTTGTTGACATTATTAAAGTTCAATTTCCTGCCGACATGACACTTGAGTCCTTCTAGATCACGTTGTGTCATCCGGATCCGGTTCTCCAGAAATGGTAGTTTGCACGCAACCTAAACCAACACTTTTATGAGTTACATCATATTATCATTTCATCTCTTCTACCCAAGACGGGATCCACTAACAATATCACGTTCTTAGAGTTATCTGTGATGCATCACATCCACTTTGGAATTTCATTTTCCTTTTCCAAGACTATGCTATCTTTTATGATTAACTGTCGGAGGGCAGGCCGTAACCTCCTCTATCATACGCATCTGGCAACAATCTTTCAAAAATTTAACATCGATTTAGAGTCTTGTCCCATCTCTGTAATACCTACATAGCTTCTTATGTCTAGGAAGTTCCTTCACCCTCCTGGTGATACTCTACCTCTACCTGCTCTAGTCGCATCCCCAGTAGATGCTCCAACTGATCCCGCTCCTGCAGTCCCGGGTCACACTATTGACGAGCTCTATTAGCGGTTCGATGCTTTTGTCACTCTCCAGGGACAGCAGCGTCAGGTCGATCTGACTCGCTTTAGTGACGCTGAGTTTTGCCATATTTTTCAGGCTCAGGTCTTGAAAAATGCTATGGCAGACATTCAGTGGACAATGGCTCATCATCCTACTGCACTGATGACTATCATCCTTCATCCTGCTTTTGACGGACCGAGACTTGAGGATGATCTGACGTTTGTCTATTTCGACCCTATGATAACTTATTTTGATCCGACTGAGCCACCTACTGCTGCTCCGCCGACTGATGCTCCTGGTGGTGCTGATAGTTGATTTTGCTTGATATTTTGTACTAGTATTTAGTGTGGATTTGTCTGGTTGATGATGATCTGAGATGTAGTGATACTTTCTACTTATTATGCATTTTGGACTTCTTTATTTTATGCACATTTGGACTTATTAGTTGTAGTGACACTTCCATCTATTTATGTGAGTTGTTTGTCTTTATTTATTACTGCTACTGTTGATGGTCTAGTCTAAATGATACTTGAAATGTTAACTTATCCTTTTTTGTATCACTATTTTTCTTTGTTGATGTCGGATTCATAAATTGCGGGGAGCCGTAATTTTTTTAATACTTGACAAAGGGAGAGAATGAGCATACCAAAATTTTCAACATTTTTTCAAACAAGTCAGGTATAATTTCAAAGTTCAATATTATATTCGTCATATTTTTGTGTAGACTCAAAGTTTGTCAATTATAAAAATGGGAGAAATTTTTGGCCTATTGGTCATGATCACATATGACTTTTATAATCAACGTCAACTTTGATCGATACGCAAAATATATATATACTGCCCCATGTTTACAGGTTTCAAGTCTGCACCTATTAATGCTACAAGCTACAAAGTCTCGTTGTCATCAAGAACCAAAAAACAATAAAATCATGATCAAGAATTTTACATATTTCTTTTGTATTTTATCTTAATTGAGTCTAGGAGAAATATATAAGATTGATCAGGATCGGTAGTGGCTTAGCTAACCCTCAGTTCACAAAATCATAGCATACTTATCCACAAATATATATCCAAAGTCCACATTCCAAATTAGCCCAAAACCCAACCATTTGGCCCAAACTAGGTCTGACAGAACTCAGACATAACTCGGCCAGAACTCGGCCGGAGTTCGATCAGGGTAGTTTGAAGATATTTTTGAATTTTCTCTATATCTGCATCCAACGTTCGAATGTGAGATTTCTGGATCCGAACTCTGGCCGAGTTTGATCTATAAAAATACTATAAATAGAGAAGAACTTTCATATTTTAAATTCATCTATTTCTTTTCTTTATTCATTTATAAGTATTTTCTACGAGCTACACTTTCAAATCTAGTCTATACCACACTTAGCCAAGCCAGTACTATTTCTATTTAATCTAGAGTTTGGTGTTGAAGAGTTGTATTGGAGGCAAAATTTAGAAAATGTTCCAATTTTCAAATCGTCTTCGGGAGTCGGTCGTGCATTCGTCGCCAAGCACAGTGTTGTGAAGTTGGTCATGCACTTGTCCCCAAGCGCGGTGTTGTAAGAGTTACAAGCACTCAGTTAAAGCTTGTGCCATAGTGGATTAACATCGAGCAGGAGTACTCGAGACTAGATTAGTCCTCCACAAGGGAAACCAGTATATATCATTGTGTCACTGAGTTTAACTCTACTTCTACTGCAAGCTATTTACTGCTATTTCATTTGCTCTTACTTTCCATAGTATATAAATTTTTAATTGTCAGATTAATTTGTTCCGCTGCATATTCACACACTCTATTCATCCCCCCTCTAGAGGTGCTCAACGGTCCTACCGTCTAGGCCGTATGGGAGCTTCTGGGAATGGTGCCGCAAGAAGTCTTTTGCTACATGGAGATCAGCCGCATGAGATGTACTCTTAGCATTATACTGCCATCGACTGCCAAGGAGGTGACAAGGGTGATGTAGGAATCGTACTCGCACAGGGTACGAAGTGCCTTAGGACACCAAGTGTTGTTAGACTTGGTGGATGATAGAGGGATCGTTTGGGAAACCACAGAAAGTCTTTGGGATGCACAAGGAGTCTGATGCCCTCTAATCGCATGATCTGATATGGTTCACGCTGAGTGGGCCTGGAGATTTTCTATGCTTCTACATACTTCCTGTGTTATTGTTTCTGATACTTGAAAAGGGAAAATACTTATAAATATGTGACCAAACCTAAGCCTCTAGTTAGGCCTTGTTGATAGCTTAACCATGTACGACACGTGTCGTTAAGTCATATGATTATTTCATGTACTTTGTTCATTCGGTCACATATTTAGCAAGTATTTCAAATCACAAGTTTATGATAATTTTTTGTTCATGTTTTAGTATTTTATGATTATCTGATTTCTTTATGTTAGTTCATATATCATTGCATTTTTACTTGTGCATGTGTTATATCTGTTACACTGTTATAGATTATACTTTGTTCCATTCTTGACTGGATATGTTGCAGGAGAGTATGAGGACATGTATCCTGCGTTTTATGGGCCACCGACATAGCAAGGGCAATGATATGTGTTTTATTGTCATGGTTCTTGTAACTCTATAAAATTTGTTCTATTTACCTACATTCAAAGTACCTAAATTCCATCTACAATTTGGAATGTATACTTAGAACATACTATATTGGTTGTATAGTACAGGGTGTAAGCAAGTGTCACAAAATCATTCATTATTACACTATGTCATACAAGGCCGGCCAAGGGATAACTCAGACAATACTCGGGCTTGGGCAACCCCCTTCTGTATAGGTCTACTCCCAGGCTTATCAGACCCTACAAGGGGTCAGGATCGTGAGTGACTCTACAGGATCGGCCCACAATAAGGTTCAAGACTAAAAGTAGCTCTGGATAGGACAACCCAACTCATGGGCCAGTCCTGATGCCATATATACTTAATGTCTTCCATTCATATTATTATTTCATGTATTACAATAGTATGTCTTCGTTTATGGTTTAGGCCATGTTTGTTACGTTTTTAAACGCAGTTTCAAGATGTATTTGTGACAGTATTTTAAAAGAGTTTGGTTGCTGACTTTTCCAAAAAATTAGAATTTTTTTCTAAAACTAGCTTTTAAATGTTGTTTTGGGAAAACAAAGAAAAACTGCTTTGGGAGTGCACTCATTCTCTCTCTCTCTCTCTCTCTTTCTCTCTCTCTCTCTCTCTCTCTCTCTCTCTCTCTCTGGCTGAGGGTTGGAGTGGAAAATAGAGGGGAGAGAAATTTTGGAATGTCGAGCTCGAGGGCCTTCATGCTCCCCCTCCTCCTAACCTCCACTACCCACCATTATCTTTTCCATCCCCCTCCCTCCATTGCATCCTCCGTCGACACCACCTCTGACGAACTTCTCGAGAGGAACTTCTCCTTCCTCGAGTCCCCATATGCCGCTGTCGCGGCAGACGTGCAGTCACGGGCCATCATCTCCGCGGAGGTCGGTGTCGGCTTTCAAGTTCTCTTCTCATTTCCCAGTGTTGGTTCGCAGGGCACGTGACGGAGTCCGCTCCATTCGAGCTGGTGGTGGCGATACACGAGTCACTCCTGCTCGCGATGATCAAGGAGGATGACGATAAGGTTAGGTGCTTCTAGGAAGAGATCGTCGTGGTTCCGAAGAAGTTCTTTTCGTTCGACGTAGTTTTCATCTGCTATTTTTCAGCCATGGGAGTGTTGGCCGACGAGCTGTTGGACACGAACAAATTTGTGGAGAAGTTCTCATGATTCGAAGTTCTTTCCATTCGACGGACATGGATATGGACATGGCCATGGCCATAGGAGTGGTTCCGGAGAAGTTATTTTCGTTCGACACAATTTTTGTTGGACACGAACAAATTTGTTGAGGACACATGATGGACACGACATAAAAATTACTTTCTGAAAATATTGTACCAAACAAAATTTTAACTTTTTTTACAAAATAATATTTCAAATGGAAGTAACCAAACGCAAACTCGAAATCTGTATATCCAGAAAATAACTTTATAACAATTTCTCCGAAAACCATTTTCAAAAATAAATTTCAGAAATTCTATCCAAACAGACTCTTTTAGTCTCTTGAAAATATCTTATTATTGCATGTGAAAACAGTTATACATTACATAATCTAGAAATTGCTGAGATACCTACTTTCGGGGTGGATGTTTATGAAAAATCCACCCACAGGGTGGGTTTTATGAAATATCCAACATTATGTATTTTCACGTTAAATATTTCAAGATTCCCTTTAGATGCTCTGTATTTACAAAATTGCCATTTGGATAATACCATAGCTAGCCCTTCGCGCAAATTTGGTCATATATATGTATTTAAATTTACAAACTCAGATTTTGATTGTAATTTTCTTCTTCTTCTTCTTCACGAGAGATCTAAATTCTATTGCTCTTATCTTCAGCAAAGATGGCGAAGATCGTTCATAGTTCACTGTGCTTTTCTTCAGTCGAACTCCGATCATCGCTCATCATCATCATCTTTGTGGAGAGATTTGAAGTTTTTCGGCGATTAGGTCCTTTTTAATGGCTACATTCTGCAACGATTCAACTTGTTTCTGAAGCTCGCTTTTCTCATTCCTGAGCCTTTTATTTGTCTCTTAGAGCTTCTCGGTTGTTTGCATTAATATAAAACAAACAACACTAAAAAGTATGATATTAATCAATATATACTGTAAAAAAAAAGAAAGAAAAAAATATCATTCTCCGTGATCTTAACACGGGAAATGGTCATTCTCCGTGATTTTAACACGGGGAATGGCCATTCTCCTGCATTCTAACACGGGAAATGGCCATTCTACGTGATTTTACAACGGAGAATGACCATTCTTCGTGATTTTAACACGGAGAATGATTATTCTCCTGCATGTTAACACGGGAATAGCCTTCGTAATTTTAACACGGGGAATGGCCATTCTACGTAATTTTACAACAGAGAACGACCATTCTTCATAATTTTAACACGAAGAATGATTATTCTCTTGCATGTTAACACGGGAATAGCCATTCTCCGTAATCTTAACACGAGGAATGGTTATTCTTCGTAATTTTAATACGGAGAATGGCCATTCTTCTGCATTCTAACACAGGGAATGGCCATTCTACGTGATTTTACAACGGAGAACGGTCATTCTCCATGATTTTAACACGGAGAATGATTATTCTTCTGTATGTTAACATGGGAATAGCCATTCTCTGTGATCTTATCACGGAGAATGGCTATTCTTCGTGATTTTAATACGGAGAATGGCCATTCTCCTGCATTCTAACACGGGGAATGACCATTCTACGTAATTTTACAACGGAGAATTATCATTCTCCGTAATTTTAACACAAATAATGACTATTCTCCTGCATGTTAACACGAAAATAGCCATTCTACGTGATTTTAACACGGAGAATGGCCATTCTCCGTAATTTTACAACAGAGAATAGCCATTCTCCGTGATTTTAACACGGAGAGTGGTCATTCTTCGTAATTTTACAATGGAGAATGACCATTCCTTGTGATTTTAACACGGAGAATGGTCATTCTTCTGCATTCTAACACTTTGAAGGAGATCTTGTAGAAGATACAACATAAACATACAATAGAAAAGATTTTAACAGAACATACAACAAAAAAAGATCACAAAAAGTTCTTTTATTAAAAATCACACCTACAAGGGTCTATTACAGATTCTTTGTGATTATATAAAAAGAACTCCTAAAGATCTACAATGGGTTTAGTCTTCACAGTATGATCGTAGGACTCTTTTGTGAGAACTAAGCAATTGTTGCTCTACACTGAATACCTCCAAAACTTCTACCCTTACGGCAAGAGAATGCGGATGGAAGATGTGAATACAGTCGCCATCAAGGTCTGCGCCCACAGAACCCCCCAGACGCGCAGCGAGCCATTTCTTCGTCAGAGCAAACCACTTCCTGAAGCAGCTATTGGCTCGTGACAGCTCCTGAGGCTCTTCCAGCATAACAAAGACGTGCAGCCGCTATGAGCAGGACAGAGAACAACTTGTGGCTCTTCGGGTTGGCAATCAAACCAAACCTTGTCGTCATAACCTCCAAGACCTCGAAGACGTCGCTCAGGTTCTAACTCCTCATGGTAGGCATTCCGGTACATCTCGACACTCATCAACAGCTCTAGTACAAAGACACAGCTTCTTTGAACGAAGGGATCCATAACCAATAGCCAACTTGTGCAAGGCCAACGACGGCCGTTTGAAGCTAAGTCTGGGTCAAGCATGGTGTTGGAAATGCTAAGAGAGGAAAATGCGATTCTTCATAAAAACTCCCCCTTATATAGGGTGAGTGTGGTCTAAACCACAGGCCACGTGACTGTCGGCTAAAGACTCCCAAATTAATGGGATGAACCTAGGGCTCAGTATAATGAATCTCATTTAATAGGTTTATATTACTAGGTCCTAAGCCCAAATTAATGGGATGAACCTAGGTCTCAGTATAATGAATCTCATTTAATAGGTTCATTTTACTAAGTCCTAAGCCCAAATTAATGGGATGAACCTAGGGCTCAGTATAATGACTATTCTCCTGCAGGCCATTCTCCGTAATTTTAACATGGAGATGACCATTCTCATTCATTTTAACACGGAGAATGGCCATTCTCCGTGATTTTAGCACGGAGAATGGCAATTCTCCGTTATTTTAACATGGAGAATGACCATTCTCCTGTATTTTAACACGGGAAATGGTCATTTTCCGTCATTTTAACATGGAGAATGACAATTCTCTGTCAATTTAACACGGGGAATGCCAACACGGAGAATGTCAATTCTCCATGATTTTAACACGGAGAATGACAAAGCTCTTAATTCTCTTCACATCAGCTCTCTCTTCTCTAACTGGGATTCCAGTTGATGTTGATGATAATGATGAAGTAGGGTTCCAGTTGAAGCTGATGATGATGATGAAGTGGGAACTGCTGATGACGACATGGTGTGAAGATTGCGAATGAAGAGTCACTGATGAGTTTTTTGAAGTAAGGTTTGAAGATTTTGGAGGAGAAAACCTAGATTCGAAAGTGAGCATCGTATGGAAGAAGAGGAAGAATCGAAACTTTTTTTTAAGAGTAAGTTTTGTGGGTGTTTTTAATAAATTAGAAGGACAAAAAAGTCATTCCGCACCCTTTTATATATTTTTTGCTAATTCTGGACATATTATAAAATATTATTTTACGGTGGATTTTTCATAAAACTTTTACAATTTTTGGACATTTGATAAATTTCTCTTAAATAATTCTATTTACTTTATCGTCAATTGGTATACGTTATATATTTCGGAGATTCACGCTCCACGAACTTCGAATAGAGTTGAAAAGTTACAAAAGTTTGTAGGGACCCTAAAAAAAAATAAACACCTAATAATAATAAGGGATATTTTAGCATATGCCCCCATTCTAAATGTTGATACTAACATATACCCCCACTATTTTTTTAAACTACCAAATCCCTCCATTTTTGGTGCATAAGAGTAAAATATTTAAGATATACCCCCACTTTTTTTGAATTTTTTTTGCTGTTTTACATATAGGTGGGGGTATTTGCTAATTAAAAAAAATAGTGGAGGCATATGCTAGTTTCATCATTTGGAATGGGGGCATTTGCTAGAATATCCCTAATAATAATGACAAATCCCTAATAATTATAACAACGAGCCCCCTCTCCCCCACATGTTCCCCCGCATGTAGCCATTGTGAGCCAAACCAATCCCCACTATTGAAGTATTAACAGACCAAACTATTCATCCCTTCCCTCCAAAAGAATTCTCATCCTCCATTCACTTGGAATCTCCCACCAATATTGGTAAGACATCAATAAAAGAATGCCAACCAAACCACCACCTCCCTCCACATCTCACATTACTGTCCTTATTTCTTATTATCATTAACAGTGCAAGTCTCCTCCAGTACTTATATATGGCCACTAACACTACTTGACTTGTCTCTTCAATTTATAGCCACCATCACTTACAACTTCTCTCCTTGGCAACCTCTCTCTAGATCTTTTCTCATTGGCAGTTGGCAATCCACAGGAGCCTTGGATTGTGCCTTCATTGGTATCTTGAATTCCAATTCAAGTTTAGTACCACGAAACTGCAGCAGATATTTGAGTAGAGAGCAGTAGAGATGTCCGCCAAGCTCTTGAACACGGAACTGGAGAAGCAGCTTGGGTGCATGACTGGGATGTTCCATATGTTTGATCGACACTGTCTTGGTAAACATTTATAATTATTTCCATACCTATTTTTAGAAAGGAAAGAAAAGAAAATTCCGCTCTCAATCACAAATAACTTGTGTTCTTCAGGTCGCGGCCTCTCGAGCAAAAATAATCAAAGGGAGGAAGAGTACAAACCAAGTTCCACACATATAATTCTGGTAACATCTCTATCTTGAAATTTCAAACATGTCCCAGAATCAGCAATATCTATGAACAATTTGTTGCTATATTGGTATTTTTCAGGAGTATACTAGTAGAAAGAGTTCCGCCGAGGATCGAAGAGCCTCTTCTTCTTCTTCTTCTTCACTTGACTACAGCAAGACCACGAGTTCGAAAACCGGTGGTACCAAAACTCGCAGCGACATCGGTGGAGGTGTCGTGAAGGACTCCGTCGACGGAGAGCTACCGGGTCGTCTGTCGGTGAAGAGAGACAAGGTGGTGAAGTACCGGGACTCCCCGAGGCCTACACTGCCTGCAGATTCCAGTCCGTCGTCGTCGAACTTCCTTGCGAGACTCGGAGAAGCGCCCAGGAAGAACTTATCCGAGGTTGCTCGCTTCTCGTGTGACGGGAGAGAGATGTCGAGGACCAAGTCTACTGGGATCAGGGAACTTCCCAGGCTCTCTCTGGACAGTAGGAGGGAGAGCTCCCTCCAGAGTCCGAACCAGCGATCTCCCGGCGGTGTGATCGCGAAGCTCATGGGCTTGGAGGCGATGCCCCCGGGCTCGGAGTCTGATAGAGAGACGTCGACAACGGTGTCGACGCGAAAGAAAGAGGGCGATACCAGATCGAGGCACGCTAGTCCGGCGTCGAAGAAGCACAGCTTGGAGCAAAACGAAACAGTCTACAGCCAGATGGAGAGGCGAGTGAAGGAGCTCGACTTCCACGAATCCAGCAAGGACCTCAGGGCTCTGAAACACGTACTGGGCACAATGCAAGTGAAGGGGCTGTTAGAAACCAAGAAAAGCAATCAAACTCCGCAGATCGCTACTAGTACTAGCCCAAGAGCCTTCGAGTCCCCCGTCGTGGTCGTGAAACCCGCAAATTCTGTTAACAGGCTGGAGGAGCTTGAAGGTCTGTCTGGTCTGAGAAAGCTACGCACAGCAAGTAGAAAGCAGGCTAAGGTTGACGAAGCCGGCGGTCTCAGGGACACTTCTGGCGAGAAGAAACGGATGCCAGCGACGCAGAGGTCGCCTACGCCTCAACTGGCTCCCACGAGCCCGAGAGTTCAGCAGAGGAAGACGGAACCGGAAAGGAAACCACGGACACGGACACCGGCACGAAGACAGTCTGCCAATAATAGGCAGCAGGTGGAGCCTACGTCTCCGAGGATGAAGAATAGATTGAAACCGAGTCGTGCAGACAAGCATAATCAGCAGGTGACGGCAAACGGTGACGATTGCTCGACGAAATTGAGCTCTCAGAAGGTAAGAGCACACTGCACTTCATACTCCAAAATTTGTACTCGTCAAAAAAGGAAATCAAATCAATATATGTATGTGGTTGCCATTTCAGAAGTATTTGCTGATCGAGGAAGATGTCTCAACGGTGGAGTCAACAGTACTCCCTTCAGAACAGCCGAGCCCCGTCTCTGTCCTTGATGCCTCATTTTACTACGACGAACCGTCGCCTTCTCCTGTGAAGACGATCTCAAGTGCACTCGAAGGTCAGAAACAGTCTCTCCAAACTAAATTTATTCGTATTAGTGCTCGTCTCTCGGAAACCAACAAGTCCGAAACTCTGATCTGGAACTGTCGAATAACGGTACTCATTACTAACCAGTGTCAATTCTTTCGTTGAGCAGATGATGAGATGCAGATATATACAGAGGATTGTAAGATTCCGAAGAGTCCATGCGAAGCTTGCCCTGAAATCGATTCATGGAAGCTCGGCAATATCAAGAGCTTGGTCCGGAGGCTGAAACAGCTTAGCTCAACCAACGACGAGGGCCAAGAACCAGTCCTCGATTATGTGCTCGAAATATTATTGGCTTCAGGTGTCCAAGGAGAAACCGCTCTGGCCAAGGCCAAACCGGAAAAGCTCCGGCACAAGCTCATGCTTGACGTGATACGGGAGGTCCTAGTTCACAAGCTGGAGTCGATAAGCCCCAGTCCCCGGCCAAGGGGGACGAGTTTGGAGAAGGAAGAGGCGACGACGTCCGCAGAGGATTTGCTTCCACGGTCCCGAGGATGGGAAGATTTCGGGCTCGAGGTGCCAGGGTTGGTCCTGGAGATCGAGAGATCGATATTCAAGGATCTGGTTGACGAAGTTGTAACTGGTGAATTTGCCAGCTCCAATTTGCTAACTAGAAGGCGCAGACAGCTGTTTACTTAGCGCGCATCGACGACTAACTTGGGGTGTATCTCCTCTCCTGTACAGGAATATATGTTTCAAAAGTTTGAGATATGTAACACTACAAAGATGAATAAATTTTGTTCTTCTTTTTTCACTTCATCAGTAAAATTTATGGTTTCAGCAAAAGACAGCTTCTCATTCCAGTTATGTATAAACGGAAATGATAAATCTCCTGGAATTCTAATTGAACGGGAACTAGACAATAAAAATACTAAGAATATTTCAGTTGTACACTTGTACTGCACTGACCTGCAAGCTGATCCAATATAAAGTTATAGCCAGTGACCAATAGGAGCATCAAAGTTACCAATAATCACAGAGCAACAAACTAGGAAGAGGTCATCTGTGCTCTCCTTGTTTGCAAATAAATCAACCATCTCCTCCGCGTGGCAATAGCAGCAGGGATTCCCAATCGAATTGTAGCACAGAAAATATTAAACTGTGACATCCCAATACTAGATGCAATGCACAATTGCAGATGATAAGATTTTGAAATGCTTTCTTTAACCTGGCCTGAAATGCTTTGCTGCAATGATTATGTTGGCCCATTCCATGGTCACACCCGATTTCGATAATCAACTTATACTTTAGTCCATACACAAAATATAGAAAATGCTGCTAACTATTTCAGGATACATGAAATCTTATTCAACGGACGATGTACTGCATAAATCCAAGCGTCAAAGTCATCAAAAATTCTGAAGACTCTTTTCTACTTTTATTCTGTATTTTTACACTTTATTGAGTCTAGGAATTTCCTTGTAAAATCAAGTATGGTATTACTGGCTTAGGGTTAAAATTATTCTCCTTCTCTAAACCTATTTTTACCCTTCATATTTTCGATTACAAATATTTCAAAAATGTATTTCGAAAATATTCCTTTTCAAATGATTTTACAAATTACCAAAAACATGTTTGTAAACTGTTTTTACAAAAGAATTTTATTATATCTCCTGACAGAACTCCTAGCCGAGTTCGGCCCGAGTTCGGCCCGAACTCTGACCGAGTTCGGTCAGTTTGTATTCAAACTTCAGTTGCCTCCAAATCTGCGAGCAACGTCTATTTTGCGAGATATTTGCATCCGAACTCTGTCCGAGTTCTGCCCGAGTTCGGTTGGTGAAAACACCTATAAATAGAGAAGAACATTTCATTTCAAAACATCAATTCATTCTTCACTCTCTTCTCTATTCATCTCAAGTGTTTTCTAGTGATCTAAAAATTTCAAATCTCACCTATACTTCTCTTAGCCAAAAGCCAGTACTATCAGATTTGATTTAGAAGTCTTTTGGTTATTCAGAGTTGTAAAGAGGTCGTCAAGTTTCAACAACAAATTCTCGTTGTGGAGCTGGTCGTGCGCTCGTCACCAAGCACGGTGTGTGTTGGAGTTGGTCGTGCACTCGTCAACAAGCACGGTGGTGTAAGAGTTGCAAGCACTCAGTTAAAGCTTGTGCCTTTAGTGGATTAACATCGAGCAAGAGTACTCGAGACTGGATTAGTCCTCTCAGAGGGATACCAGTATACATCGCTGTGTTACTGAGTTTGATTCTCCTATCTTTATTTACTGCTCTTACATCATTGCCATAGTTTAATTTTTAATTGGTGATTTTATTTCCGCTGCACACACGCACTCTATTCACCCCCCCTCTAGAAGTGCTCAACGATCCTACAATTGGTATCAGAGCAGGTTATATTCTTAGATAACATATCCTAGAGAGTATATATATGGCAGCCGTGAAATCTATATTCAACGGTGAAGGGCAATCCACAAATAGACCTCCCCTATTTGATGGAACAAACTATACATACTGGAAAACACGTATGACTTTCTTTTTAAAGTCTCTAGATTTTGATTTATGGTCAATAGTCATTGATGGGTATAAGAAACCACCACCTACAGTGGTTGAAGGTATTCTTATGGAAAAGACGCATGACAAGTACACCGATGCTGAAAAAGCAAAGGCTAGTCTTGATGCTCGAGCCATCAATGCACTATTCTGTGCAATTGACAAAACCGAGTTCAATAGAGTTTCTACCTGCAAGACGTCTCATGAAATTTGGAAACTCCTTGAGGTAACCCATGAAGGGACTTCCCAAGTCAAGGAATCCAAAATCAGTAGACTGACTCAGGAATATGAATCTTTTAAAATGAAACCTGGTGAGTCAATTACACAGATGTTTACTCGTTTCCTTGATATAACTAATCCCCTTCAATCTCTTGGTAAAGATTACAGCAACCATGAGAAAATCAGGAAAGTGCTGAGGGCTCTAACAAAGAACTGGAATCCAAAAGCCACAGCAATCATTGAAGGAAACGATCTCACCACGATGACTCTAGAAACACTGATGGGCAAATTGATGACTCATGAGCTCGACTTGCAAGACTTTGAAGAGGCCACACCAAAAGAAAAGACTATCGCCTTCAAAGCTCAAGCAAGAAAATCAACATGCAATGACTCAGATGAAGAATCATCAAGTGGTGATGAACGTGCCTTACTTGTGAAGAACTTCAAGAAATATCTAAAGTTCACAAGCAGAAAGAAGAAAGACATCCAAGAAAGCAATGAAGACGAGACTATATGCTTCGGATGCAAGAAATCAGGGCACATGAAGAAGGACTGTCCAGCTACCAAGAAGAGCAGTCCATATGATCGGTCAAGATCAAACAGAAGATCCACATCTGGCCGAAAGTATGCCAACACAAGCATCTGGCACGAGAGTGATGCCAGTGACTCAGAAGAAGAAGACAGACCTTGCAGCAATGCAAATGTTTGTCTTATGGCATTCGAAAAGGTATCATCTAATCCTCTGTTTGATGATTTTACTTTTGATGAACTAGAGACTGCCTTTAGCGATTTACTTGAAGATCACAAAACTGTGCTCGACAAGTATAAGCAATCTCGAAAAGAGATTAAGGCACACACAGCCGAGATAGCTAGATTGTCTAATTTACTTGAAGACATTAAAGAGACATCTACTACCGGTAACACGGAAGAGATAGCCAAACTTAAAGTAGACTATCAAGAGGCTATCCTCAACATTGAAAAGAAAGAAAAAGACTATGTCAAAATACACAAACTTTATGACATAGAGAAGAAGTTGCACCTAGTAACTGAACAAAGACTCCTTGATATGACTGCAAGATACGAAGAGTCTGTAGCGATTTCTAAAAAGTTAGAAATCAAGTTGGGCAAACAGGCAATACCTGTGACACAGCCCAAGATTAGTCCTAATGCAAAGCATACACCAAAAAGGACTAAAAACAAGAAAGCACAAAGGAAACACGAACACTATTATGCTTTCACTTATAGGTTTTCCAAACAGAACAAGCCTGCAAACACAGTTTATTCCACTAAACTGACTTGCACATACTGTGGTACACACGGTCATATATCACAATATTGTATGGCAAGAAAGCTTGTTGATAACCATACTCTAGTTTGGAAACCTAAGGCTAATCTGAGTGGACCCTTCAGAAAATGGGTACCAAAGGATTCATCTACTTGTCTTGTAGGTGGACCCACAACCCTCTCATGCTAGAAGCAAGTGGATTCTCGATAGCGGATGTTCGCGACACATGACTGGTGATGCATCTTTATTCGCTACGCTATCGATGAAGAAAGAAGGATACGTCTCCTTCGGAAATAACTTGAGAGGTGATATTATAGGTAATGGTACTGTAGGTATGTCTCCTTATCCAATAATAAAAGATGTTTGTCTAGTAACCGAATTGAAGCATAACCTATTGAGCATAAGTCATTTGGCAGATAATGGTTATGGTATCAATTTTGTGAAAGATAAATGTACTATATATGATATGTCATCTGGTGATCCCATATATAAAGGGATTAGAGAAGACAATATATATGTTTTCTTTTTGGAGAATACTAATAATACAGGAAGGTGTCTAGTAGCCAATCAAAATGAAAGCTGGCTATGGCACATGAGACTAGGACATGCAAACATGGATACTATCTCACGTCTGAACACAAAGAAGTTGGTAAAAGGACTCCCAGAAATCCCTTTCAAGAGAGACATGGTATGTGCTGACTGTGAAAAGAACAAAGCACATAGGTCTTCTTTTAAATCCATCAACGCTGTAAGTACTTCGAGACCTTTGCAGTTGATTCATATGGATTTATTTGGTCCTAGTAGAGTCGCTAGTCTTGGCGGTAAACTCTATGCTTTTGTCATTGTTGATGATTTCTCTCGTTTTACATGGGTTTACTTTTTATCAAACAAAAGTGATGCAATTTTTGAATTTCAGATATTTTGTAAAAAGGTTCAAAACGAAAAAGGCTTCATGATTACTCGTATCCGAAGTGATCATGGTGGCGAATTCGAAAATACTGATTTCAAAAAGTTTTGTGATGATAGTGGATACTACCACGAATTTTTTTGTCCTAGAACTCCCCAACAGAATGGTGTTGTGGAGCGGAAGAACCGTACTCTAAGCGAAATGGCTAGAGTCATGCTTAATCAGCATAATCTTCCTAAATATTTTTGGGCAGAAGCTGCTAGTACAGCCTGTCATATTTTAAATAGGGTGTTAATTCGACCTATATCGAAGAAAACACCATATGAGCTTTGGTTTGGAAGAATTCCAAACATATCTTATTTTAAAGTTTTTGGTTGTCGCTGTTTCATCCTGAACACCAAGGATAACTTGGGTAAGTTCGACTCGAAAGCAGATGACGGGATATTTCTCGGATATGCTGCTAAGAGTAAAGGATATAGAATTTTTAATAAAAGATCTTTGATTGTTGAAGAAAGTATTAATGTTACCTTTGATGAGTTGAATAGTCATAGATCTAGCGACAGTGATGATGAAGATGCACCTACAAAGAAGAGTTCTGAGAAAGATCCTACCCAAGAGGCAAGAACTGATAAAAGTTCCGAAGATGCAGGAACTGAGAAGAGCCTTGTGAAAGGTATAGCCCAAAGATTCGAATCATTAAGATTCAAACCGGATCATCCAGAAACTCTCATAATAGGTGATGTATCCAAAGGTGTAAGTACTCGTTCATCTCTTAGAGATTCTGAAGTAGCAGCTAATGTAGCATTTATTTCTCAAATAGAACCTAAGAATATTGATGAGGCTTTTTCTGATGAATTTTGGATTTCTGCTATGCAAGAGGAACTTAATCAATTTGAGAGAAACCAAGTTTGGGAACTCGTTCCTAAACCTATTGGTAAATCGATAATTGGTACCAAATGGGTGTTCCGAAATAAACTTAGTGAAGATGGTCAAGTTCTACGCAACAAAGCACGTCTAGTTGCACAAGGTTATAATCAAGAAGAAGGAATTGATTATGATGAGACCTATGCTCCTGTTGCTAGACTAGAAGCCATTCGCATGTTTTGCGCTTTTGCTTGTTTTAATGATTTCAAACTTTTTCAAATGGACGTGAAAAGCGCATTTCTAAATGGATTTTTGAAAGAAGAAGTTTTTGTGAAACAACCCCCTGGTTTTGAAGATTTTCAAAAACCTGATCATGTCTTCAAGCTTAAGAAAGCACTTTATGGACTCAAACAAGCACCTCGTGCTTGGTATGAACGCCTAAGCGCCTTCTTACTTGATAATGGTTTTTCAAAAGGCAAGATTGATACTACTCTTTTTATTAAATCTATGAATAATGATATACTTCTAGTGCAAATTTATGTAGATGACATCATCTTTGGTTCTACTAATGAACAACTATGTCAAGAATTTGCCAAGTGTATGCAGAGTGAATTTGAAATGAGCATGATGGGAGAGCTGAACTTCTTCCTAGGATTGCAAATCAAACAACACTCAAACGGAACATTCATCAACCAAGCCAAGTACACGAAGGACATACTAAAGAAGTACGACTTCGAGAATGTGAAGCCAATTGGGACTCCTATGGCTACATCTACAAAGCTTGATGCTGATGAAAGTGGCAAACCTGTTGATCAGCGTAAGTATCGAGGTATGATTGGTAGTTTATTATATTTAACTGCTAGTCGTCCTGATATTATGTTTAGTGTTTGCATATGTGCACGATATCAGGCAAACCCTAAGGAATCACATCTTAGTGCCGTTAAGCGTATCTTCCGATACCTTAAAGGAACTTCTACAGTTGGCTTATGGTATCCCAAAACCAAATCCTTTGACCTCATAGGTTACTCGGATGCGGATTTTGCTGGATGCAAAGTGGACCGTAAAAGTACCAGTGGTACATGTCATTTCTTGGGAAAGGCCCTGGTCTCTTGGTTTAGCAAGAAACAAAATTCAGTAGCATTATCAACAACTGAGGCTGAGTATATCGCCGCAGGACGTTGTTGTGCTCAAATTTTGTGGATGAAGCAAACCTTAGAGGACTACAATCTGCACTATACAAATGTTCCTATATATTGTGATAACACTAGTGCAATTAATTTAACTAAGAACCCTATCTGTCATTCACGCACAAAGCACATAGAAGTTAGACATCATTTTTTACGTGATCATCAACAACACAGGGATATTTGCTTAGAATTTATTGATACTGAACATCAACTAGCAGATATTTTCACTAAACCATTGGCTGAAGACCGTTTTAACATCTTGAGGCGTGAGCTCGGCATTCTTGAATTCTCGGATTCTTAAAACATATGGTAATTAAATACTGTATTTATGACTTGATAATTTATTATCTAATGAAAATTATTTTTGGGGACAAACTTACAAAGGATATGTCTGTCACCACGGCTACGGTCGAAGCGAAGCGGTACTTAAGAGTTCCCCGGTGAACCACCGTTAGCTGGGACAATCCCTACAGTTAACCTAAAAATAACAGCAATTAGTTAATAAACCAGTCAAACATCATTTATTACAATCTTTACTTACCTGACTGCTTTAACTATCTCGGGAATGCAAGTGGCCGAACTCGGCCCGAACTCTGACCGAGTTCGGACCGAGTTCGGTCGGCGCTGTGATGGCTCCAGAACCGAACAGCCGGCCCTAGCACCTATAAATCTCATCCTCTCTTCCACTATTTCTCCACACCAAAACGTGAAATAGTTCCACCTCCTTCCAGAAGACTTTCCTCCTCCTTCTTTGCAAGGCATCGACGATCTTCCTCCATCTCCTCATGGCTCCGAAGCGTCAACGAGGAAATTCTTCTCAGGGTGCTTCCTCCTCATCCGACTACACTCCGGCTAGTCTCTTCAGTCCAGCCAAACCTAGAGATCCCGAGGAATTTGATGGCACTCTGTTTCCCGACAGAGACTTCTCAAATCTCTGGTTTGATTCCTTTTCTTTACGTCGTATTTGTACTGGAGCCTTTGTCAACTTTACAACCTTCTTTGAATATGCTCCTGTTTTTGATCAACTTGGATTTCGCGACTTTTTCGAAGTCCAAGATAGTATTTTCGACAATGCTGTCCGTATGTTCTACTGCAATTTGCAAGTACAACAAAACGGAAATTTCTATTCCTGCGTCGCTGGACAGGAACTAGAATTTAGTGCCACCGATATCAGTGAATATTTTCACGTTCCTGATCTTGGTGATGCCCTTGTTGACATCCACCATATTCAGTTCCCTGCCGATGTCACTTTAGCTTCTTTTAGGGAATTGATTTGTCACCCTACTCCTCCTCCTCGGAGAATATTTTCTAGACATCTTAACCAGAATTTTTACGAACTTCATCGTATGATTTTCTCGGCCCTTCTTCCGAAGAAAGGCTCTACCGATGAGGTCACATTTTTGGAACTCTCTGCTATGTATCACATTCATTTTGGAATTCCTTTCTCCATTCCAAAAACCATGATGTCTTGGATGCTCAACTGCAAGAATGCAGGTAGGAACCTTGTTTTTCCTATGCACCTTGCGAGTATTTTTCGCCGTTTCGAGATTGATCTTGAAACGTGTGCTATTTCTTCTCCACCTGTTGAGTTGACTCGCTCTCGTCGGTTTCCTCAACCTCCCGGTGCTGCTCCTGCTGACCCAGTAGCTGATGCTGAGGCCCCTCCAGCAGATGCTCCTCCTGCTCCGGCCCCTGCCCCTGGACTCGATCAGGCTTTCTATCAGCGGTTTGATGATTTCGTTGCCGTATCCACGCAACGTTATCAAGACTCCGAGTTCCGGCATATTTCTCAGGCCCAGGTGCTGAGAAACAGCATTGCCGATCTCCATTACAGCCTGGTGCATGATCCAGTTCATCCACTCACTATCCTTCCACATCCTGCTTTCCCTGGTCCTCGTTTTACTGATGAAACTACTTTTCAGTACTTCGACCCGACCACTGCCTATTTCCCTCATGATCCTCCCGGTGCAGACGACGCAGAGATGTGATGTGGATTCAGCCATAGGATAGTGGATTTAGTTTTGTTTAGTTTTGATGCTGTTCATGTAGTACTTTTTACTTTCATGTCTAAACTCTTTCAGTTAGCCATTTATCAGTTGTACTAGTTGACTTTCTAGTGGAAAATTTATGATATTTCAGTTTATTGCATTTCACTTATCTATGCTGTGATTACTATTTTTTCTTTCACTTTGTCTTGTCTTTTCTATTGTTGGCTTCATGATTTACGGGGGAGCCGATTCATTTTACTACTTGACAAAGGGGGAGAAAATGAGTATACAAAAATATCACAAAATGCAAATGCAAGGCTAGAACAAATTTTTTTCAGGTATTTTGATATGTTGTTTTATTTTTTATAAATATATTTTGGTATAGACTCAAGTTTGTCAATTATCAAAATGGGGGAGATTGTTGGCCCATTCCATGGTCACACCCGATTTCGATAATCAACTTATACTTTAGTCCATACACAAAATATAGAAAATGCTGCTAACTATTTCAGGATACATGAAATCTTATTCAACGGACGATGTACTGCATAAATCCAAGCGTCAAAGTCATCAAAAATTCTGAAGACTCTTTTCTACTTTTATTCTGTATTTTTACACTTTATTGAGTCTAGGAATTTCCTTGTAAAATCAAGTATGGTATTACTGGCTTAGGGTTAAAATTATTCTCCTTCTCTAAACCTATTTTTACCCTTCATATTTTCGATTACAAATATTTCAAAAATGTATTTCGAAAATATTCCTTTTCAAATGATTTTATAAATTACCAAAAACATGTTTGTAAACTGTTTTTACAAAAGAATTTTATTATATCTCCTGACAGAACTCCTAGCCGAGTTCGGCCCGAGTTCGGCCCGAACTCTGACCGAGTTCGGTCAGTTTGTATTCAAACTTCAGTTGCCTCCAAATCTGCGAGCAACGTCTATTTTGCGAGATATTTGCATCCGAACTCTGTCCGAGTTCTGCCCGAGTTCGGTTGGTGAAAACACCTATAAATAGAGAAGAACTTTTCATTTCAAAACATCAATTCATTCTTCACTCTCTTCTCTATTCATCTCAAGTGTTTTCTAGTGATCTAAAATTTTCAAATCTCACCTATACTTCTCTTAGCCAAAAGCCAGTACTATCAGATTTGATTTAGAAGTCTTTTGGTTATTCAGAGTTGTAAAGAGGTCGTCAAGTTTCAACAACAAATTCTCGTTGTGGAGCTGGTCGTGCGCTCGTCACCAAGCACGGTGTGTGTTGGAGTTGGTCGTGCACTCGTCAACAAGCACGGTGGTGTAAGAGTTGCAAGCACTCAGTTAAAGCTTGTGCCTTTAGTGGATTAACATCGAGCAAGAGTACTCGAGACTGGATTAGTCCTCTCAGAGGGATACCAGTATACATCGCTGTGTTACTGAGTTTGATTCTCCTATCTTTATTTACTGCTCTTACATCATTGCCATAGTTTAATTTTTAATTGGTGATTTTATTTCCGCTGCACACACGCACTCTATTCACCCCCCCTCTAGAAGTGCTCAACGATCCTACAGATTAAAGGGCTGAAGTTGTTTGTTCAAGTTCTCGGTCCAGATATTGATACCCATATATTCATTTTCCAATGAGCCTTATGTTCTTAAGAAATCACTCAAGCTCCACATGCCCGCTTCAAGTTGCTGACGCTTGCTGATCTATCTACTACACGAAAACGTAGAGGCATAGTTGTCCGATCTTTGAGACCAAACTTCTGACAGGATTGATTCGGTTGGACCTAGACAAATAATGTGCAAATGTCAGGTCACCCGTTAGCTTTTGCACTGAAGCAACCAATCCTTTGGTACTTGGAAGATATTTAAGCAAGTATTTCTCCAGCAGTATATCTCATCTCCCGAGCTGTTCGTCAGCAGAAAATGATGAGTTCGTCGTGCTTAAGCAAGGGAATATGTCACTACGCAGCATTCGCAAAACTTTCTAAGTTCATCGGCTCTTTTCTACCGAACGACAAAGCTTGGTGCCAGAGGTTTCAATGAGACGAGGCGCCGATGCCATTATGGTGAAAAACAAGTAATTCCTGAAATAATGAAAAGATGATGAGCATACATCTTTTGGAGCATACATCTGTGTGAACCTTCTCAAGCGTCGCGTCCTTCTTCTCAAGCACATCTCGTATCTAGTGATACCAAGTCTCAATATGTTTGAACCGACTATGAAACATCGGATTCTTCCCAAGGTAAATTGCACTCGGGCTATCGCAAAGCAAAATGTAATGCTCTTGCGTAAGTCCCACTTCTTGCAGAAATTTTTTCATCCACAGCAACTCCTTGCAAGCCCCCATCATCGCAACGTACTCTGCCTCTGTCGTAGACAAGCCAACACACTTCTGCAACTGCGACTGCCACGATACTGCTCCACCAGTAAACATCATCACATAGCCCGAAGTCGATCTCCTTGTGTCTACAACTCCAACCATATCAGTGTCAGTATATCTGACCAGCTTTGCCTCGTCACTACCAAATAAAAATCTCCAATCAGCAGTGATTTGAAGGTACCGTAGAATCCACTTGACCGCACTCCAATGTACCGTCCCATGATTGGAAAGATACTTGCTAACCATGCCAACTGCGTGAGCGATGCCTGGCTTTGTACACACCAGGAATATGAATGCATAGCAATATGTGGTGATGAGTTGATATTCAGTCTGGCAAACAATATACAAACACTATTTTTGCATGATTTAATTCCATGGTAGAGGTTATCACCGGAAGGTCTGATGATGCAAAATGAACAACTAATGCAACCGGCAATGCATAAACTCGTGTAACAACATATAACTAGATCACTCAGATAACATTATTACTGTTCGAAGCAATGGCATGGATTGTTTGAAATTCAAAATGACTATTATCATTTCAATATTGAAGACCTTGGTCCACAAGAATACTTCAAAGCAAGTTCCACAATAAAATATTTCTGGCTCACCACAATTTTTTGTTTTGCATTAGTAACAATGCGAGAAAATCAATAATTTTCGCATGATTGGCAATTTGGCAGGGGAGGATAGGAGCAGTAAACTGGCCCTTATGTTCAAGAAAACAGCCATGAAATAAAATATCAGCTTAGCTTTACACAGAATACTCTGTTATCACGCTCACATTTGACATTAGCCCACATTACTATCCTAGTTAAAATTCATAAAACGGCCACTTTAACAGGAATCTTCCAAGTGTCTCTTTTATAAAGACATTATATAAATTCATTGTACAAGTTTGTAAATGTCAAGCTTCATTAGAAGAGAGAACATATAGTTCCTTTATGTCTATCGTCCTTTGCACATGGTATTAAAGCTCTTTTTTCTGAATTCTATTTCTCCTTCCTAATGAGATGGTAACTAAATAAGATTCTCCTTTCAATTCGATTAGAAAAATGATCCAAATCACCTCAGCCACAACAATTCGCGAAGGGGTCACCATTTTAGCTTTTATAGGTAGTAATTAAAATATTAAATATGGCATTATAAGAAGTACATTCAATTCAACTGAAGCATGTAAGTCGATTCATCCAGTCCACCCTATCTCTGTTGAACTATGAACTTGATATTTAATTTAAGAAATATGGCATTATAACAATTGCATTTTAAATACGAGATACTTCTTTAGCATCATCCTGAATTGATGCATTCACCTAGCTTGTTTCTAAGAAGTGCATTTGATACACAACTAGAAAGTGCATGTAATTGAAGGTTCCTACTTCCTATAAGAATAAGGAAATCTTATACATGAATGCTATGACCTTGCATCATTTGAAAACTACAGGATAAATATGCAAAAGATATACTTGCAGAGATTTAGTGACTTTGTTGAGGAATTAAGTTTTTGTTATGCAAAACACTTATCTGGAGGGTTACATCAGTTAATATGCTGAGTATTATAAGGACAGAAGACACCCGATCAAGTATGATATCCAGAATTATGTGAAGGGTTATATTGGTTAATTTATGTGATGCTTTGTTGTTCAAGCACATTCACTAGTGGTGGGGGAGGTTGCGGTGGCACAAACCCAAATGTAGTAAACCTAATGCACATGCAGGCTTTGACAATCTAAGATGAGAATTAAAGCACTCAAAACCCTGCATACACACCTGCCAGCCAGGTAACTCACACTGTCGGCTGCAACTCATCCCATTATTACCAACGTAGCCTCTTTCCACACAAACTTCATGACCTCTCACATTCGCCACTTCCCATCAGCTCACAACTCCTCATGGTTCCCCGACTGACAAAGAAAAGACGAGCTTTCTAAGAATACCTTCACTAACCTTCCATTTTCCGTTTAAAACTTGCAATGGGAACACACATCATGTAAGCAACAAGAACAACAAGAACATGTAACCAGGGGCCAAATTTTCCTTTACTGTGGGTTGGCCTAGACTTGAGTCAACACATGCAACAATCTTTTAATTATTGTGGGTTGGCCTAGACTTAAATCCGCCTAAGCAGACTTGAGGTGGGTCTAGACAGGATTTCACGGGTTTGCGCATGCACCTAACAATGTATCACAGAATTATAAACGTGATAAAAATTTCTGCTTGAGAAAGACTAAATACACATGATAGTCTAGATAAATAAAATTGAACTAGCATTTTGAGTAAGCTGATGCCTGATGGGAATACTTCACTTACCTAATCTCACAAAGTTGGCATGGGGAATTCAGATGGCAACTCGCACTGTGGCAGGCCATCGTACTCACATTTGAAGGAGCTTCTTTCAATATCCTCTCTGCTCTTCTCTTCCTGTCATCCTTCTCGCCGTCCCTCAACCATGAGGAATAGCTTCTCCCTGAGGCTTAGGCCTTTTCTGAGGAAGGTCCCTTCTTTCAGTAATCTCACATTCCACGGATCCTCCCTTGCTGCCTATATCCAGTTCAAATCTTTCAAGAACCGATAGCCTCTTCCCTTTGGTATCGTCGTGGTCGGGGCTTCTCCCCGTACAGCAAAGGCGGCACGAAGAAACAGTTTTTGCTGACAACATCGGCTGCCACGCCATTGTTGCAAGTGAGCCTCTGCTGCATACTCAACAGAAACTCGCTGCCGTGCTGTAAGAATGCGGGTTGGGGAACGGCGGGAGCCAGTCCGATATGTGATCCCCAGCCGGCTTCTCCTCAATCCATGCAAAGCTCGGGGCAGGCGTCCGGCTGCGGACGATCCGGAACTTGGGGAACGCGAGGGCGAACGGCACCTCCTCCACTTTGCTCACGAACTGGACGATGTCCCTGACCGGCCCGGAATCCACCGGGCAGTGGCGCACGTCCGACGCGCCGGCAAACCCGTGCGAGAACCCGAGGTCCTCCAGACCCTGGATCACGTCAACGCGTTGCTCTCGCTCCTGCTGCTCGAGTTGGCGGAATAGCTGGCGGCTTTGCCGAGGTCGAGGACGAACCTTACCGCGACGTCGGGAGGGCGTCGAGAGCGGACCGGTGGGAGCCGTGGAAACCGACGGAGTCGCAAATCTGCGCGACGGCGAGAACTTGCAGATGGAGCGGCCGAACTTGTCGCCGCTGCCGCCATCGCTCATGTTCGAATGATTATACCATCGGCGGAAAGCTCTGAGATTTTTCTCCTGTCTTCGCTGGAATTAGGGTTTCGGCTGAAAAATTAGGATTTGTGATCGAATCGAGAGAGGGGAAAGCTAGGGTTTTGGCATTGATTATTGATGAGGGGAAATTAAAAAAAAAAAAAAAAAAAAAAAAAAAAAAAAAAAAAAAAAAAAAACACTGTTTACTCACCAAAATTAGATTATTTATAAGGACACATCAAAAGTTGATCAGTACTATCCCATTTATAGGTATAAAAGTCAATGTGGGATGGGTTTTCTCTTCTTCTTCTCTACCATTTTCATTTTTATCATTTCCATCAAAATCCTAGTTTCATTCCCATTCCCAATTTCGATGGCAACCAAAGGCTCCTCACAAATAATGTACAAACCCTAATATTGGTGGGTGAACAAATAATGTACAAACCCTTTGGTGGGTGAACACGACATTCTTTGTGAAGCAGTCTCGGTTAACTTTCCGGCCGACAAAACCATATTTTGGCAGTCCTAAGATCGACCAAGTCGACTTTAGGACTGCCACAATTTCTGGCAGTCCAAAATAATTCTACAACTGCCAAAAATTTGGACAGCCCTAAAATGGACTTGCTGGACAGCAAATCCATTTTAGAACTACCCAAATTTCTGGCAGTCCTGGTAGTGGACAGGACTGCCAGAAATTTTAGCAGTCCTGACCGTCCAAAAATTCATTTTAGGTATAAATATATTTTAGAGGTAAGTCTCTCAATTTTCTTCATTAAAAAATCTTCATAGATAAATCTATCAATTTTAAATCTATCTTATAGATAAATCTCTCAATTTTAATTAACAAATAGTCTAATTTTGGTCGTCGTATTTTAGAGACAAGTCTCTCAATTTAGTTCATTTTAATCTTTTTAAATCTAGAAAATTTCCATTCAAAATTTAAAATCTATTTAAAAAACTCAAAATTTTAAATCTATCTTACAGAAAAGTCTCTTAATTTTGCTCATTTTAAAATAAATCTTCACATATACTGTTTATAAATACATTTTATGTATAAATCTATTTTAGAGATAAAGTCTCTCAAATTTGTTCATTTCAATCTATTTAAATCCAAAAAAAATTCAATTCAAAATTTTAGATCTATTTAAATCTATTTTAAAAAACTCAAAATTTTAAATTTATTTCAGGACTGACACAATTTCTGGCGGTTCTCAATACTTCTAACACTGCCAGAAATTGTTGCAGTCCTGAAATGCACTTGTTGTATATCAAGACTGCCACAATTTTTGGCAGTCCTTAATACTTTCAGGACTGCCAAAAATTGTGATAGTCCTGAAATGCACTTGATGTACATCAGGACTGCCATAAATTCTGACAGTCATATCAGTATTTAGGACTGCCATAAACTATGGCAGTCCTAAAGTCGACTTGGTCGAATGTTGTTCGGGTTTACTTCGATCATGAAATTGGTGGTAAACAATTAAAATAAACATTACATTGTATGTTTTCCATCATGATAATGTATACTTGGATTTTGGGAAAAAACACTACAAGAAGAATATGAGAGAAATTAGGATTTTGGGAAGTGAGTCTTTGGATGCCATCGAAATTGGAAATGAGAGCTTAGGGAAGGGGTTAAGACGAAGAAGAAGACGTATAGCTTGGGGAGTGGAAAATGGTGGAGAAGAAGAAGAAGAAAGCTAGGGTTTTGGAAAAGAGAGAGTAAAATTTTGAAATGAAGTTCAAAATTTGGGTTTGGGGTGTGGGGTTGGGACAACCCAATAAGTAAGAAAATGAGATATCCTAAGTAATTTTTCCTCAAACCTGGGCTAGTCCCAATCCTGATGTGCCCTGATCAACTTTTGATGTGCCCTTATAAATAATCCAAAATTAATGAGAATATTCGTACTTCCATTCAAAGATTGTCGATGCTATCATAACTAGTTGGGTGTTCACCAAATCACTCCCAACTAGTTTTGGTTCGTAAACAGAAAATGACTCATTAATACTAGTTATACTAATGTATGTATGCATGAAAGAATTAACAGAAAATTTTGTACGTACAGGGTAAAGAAGTTTGTCGAAATTATAAATAACGGAAGAAGTTTGGGGTAATGGTGAAAGGGGGGAGGACAAACCAAGTCACTTGGCGTGGGTGGGCGCACACGCCAAGTGACTTGGTGGTGGAGAGTATGGGTCACGCGTCAACTGACTTGGAGTGGGGGTGGGCACTTGGCGTGGGGGACGGGTTGGCGTTAGGGGGAGAGAGGGAGTCAGAGGTAGTCCGCCAACTGAATTGGAGCAAGCATAGTTGCCGACAACTCGGTTGGCACGTGGTGGTTGGTGGGGGTGGTGGTGGCCTGCAGAGCCTTGAACGACCCCCCCCCCCCCCCGAACACCACCCCCTGCAAGCCACCACCCTTGTCTCCTCTCTCATTACCCTTGAAGACCCCCTCCCTCTAACCCCCTCGAAGACCCCATTAGCCTTGAAGACCCTCCCCCCATTGACCACCTCGAAGACCCTATTAGCCTTGAACCCCCCCTTCTCCATTAACTTCCTTAAAAGAGCCACTCGAGCTTCACAGTCCCTATCCAGAAGCTCTTCTCCCCCAACATTCTTCATCCTTTTCATCTTCATTGTTCCCTCGCAGAAAGTTGGAAAGAAGAAAATATTTGACGGCTAGGAAGAAAAAAAAATCAAATGTAAGTAATAATATTATTGTTTTTTAATTTATGTTAGATGTTCTATAAATATCTATATTGGTAATCATATTTGTTAAAAAAATCCAGATGGCTCACCAGAATGACGGGTGTATTCCTGGTGGACCGGTTACATATGTCATCAATCAAGAATAAAACAATCGCATATTTAATCTGGTTTTGTCACGGTCAGGTAAAAATTTTAATTATAAGTATGGTACATAAAAAGTTTTGACATAAACATAATAAATATATTTCGCTTGTAGTTATCCGATTATCCTTTAGATTTACGAATACGGGAGCATGCAAATTGGAGGATGCAGATGTCACGTCCCGATTCCGAAGAACCGATCGTCCTCGCTAGGGCGTGATGCCACGTGAGTCTAGGTTACGCCCGCGCAAAGCGAATTCCATAACAGCCGATTCCAAGCTTAGGGACAGGGTCGTCGCACATAAGTCCCAAGCAGAGAAGTTGAATAACACAAAGACATGTACAAAATAATACTCTTTATTGATATAGAAAATAATATTACAATGGCGCGAAGCTAAGATTATAAGTTACTCAAGCTTACTTTATCTCTAATCACAAACACTCAGCTCTCTCTCTCTCTCTTTTTTCTCTCTCTCTCTCTCTTCTCTTCTCTCAATTACAATCGCTTATGCCCGAAGACTTACAATTTTGTTGATGCTTCAAAAGGCGATGTACATACATTATGTCCCATATAGGTAAAGTTTTTAACGCGGTCGCACGCCTCAAAACGCTAAGGAACTACATGCCACAGCGCGTCCAAGCGAGCTCTGCCCCGAAAGGTGCAAGTACTTGAACCTGCACATAAAAACTGGTGGGGTGTCAGTACACAACTGTACTAGTGAGTGAGCCCCTCGCCCACCCATACAAAACCAACATGTTCATTTAGTGTGTACAACTATTTATTTGATAGTCTTTCTACTCTTGCATTAGGATCAGTTTTAGGACATAGACTCGTGGCTTATTTTGTGTCTCTAGACCATCACCGTGCCTTGCACCGATAACTTACTTAGCCTTATGCCTCTATACTATTATCGTGCCAATAATATCAACGTATCGACTCGTGCTTGCATTTTTGGCTTGTACTTTGGGACGCAACAACATGGTCATGCCATAAACTCTGTTCGTGCTTTAACGTCGAGGTCGTGCCTCACAACTCAACATGACAACCAAACTTTGCCTTACGGCCCTTCCTGACGTAAAATCGAAATGACTCAATCCAAACTTATAAAACTTTTTTTGTCCACGACTCACCAGCCGATGCCACATCTCGTACCGAGCACATGTCTTTGCTATAGCCAAATCTTAGACTCCATAATTGTGGTGCAGACCGTGCATCCATTTCCTTGATTCATTCATATCGTGCTTCCACATTCTTGTGACTCAACCGACACCGTACATAAGAATTGCCACTCATCATACCACTTATCTATATAAAAGGTCACTGGCATGACAATCCATCGTGGACATAGCTAGGAAAGACGGTGGGCCAATCAATGTAGGTAGCTAGCCCCAATAAAAATCCATCGAATTCCTGGTTTCTTACCTAGCATCAGTTATACCGTGTTTCATCCATGGCTGGATCGGTCATATGGACCCAGGTTGTCGTCCAAAGAAATATCGCCCTTGTGCACAAGTTGTCCATGACCATGCACCTATAAGAACATCTAGACTCACGTAAATGCGTGGCCTAATTTGTGGTACGACTCAAACCCTTTATATATCGTGCTCATCAACCGTACTTTGTATATTTTGTTGGAGACTCCCAAACGAGGGACCGCCTCGGCGACAAACGGTCGCATGAACTTTCCATTCTTTGAAATCCAGGGAATGGCTATTACATAGCCTTCCTACTTAACTTGAACAAAACGTGTTCCATATATGCCATAGACCGTGGCATACTTTTCATTGAACCAACCGTGATTTGTACCTTAAACCAATTGTGTTCAGTACGACATTACCGCCCAAGTCATACTCTATATGACGAGCCTTGAGACCATAGGAACGTGTGGCTATACCAAGTCGTAAAACCGTAGGACAGTGCCTGCTATGACAACAAGTCGATAGCCCATGGCGTTACCTTGCTTAACTTAATATGTGCGGTCGAAATACCGAGTGCTAACTTTGAAAACCATCGTGGAGTGATATCTAGGCAACAAGTTAACCATTTTCCATGTTCTACTCAATCTGACTCAGCGGGATTGTTCCCTTTAGCTATGTGAGTTCGTCTCTTTTATTATCAAGCATATTCAGTGCAATGAAAACTACTAGTTATTAGTGTAAAGGCCAAGCTAAGGCAAGTTAACCAAAGCCACCCACCTGACCGAGAAATTGCCTCGACCGAGCGGGACTTCAAATAAGTCGTTGCATGGCTAAGTCCAAACGTTGTTGCTTTTCGATTCCTCCAGTTGAACTGAGCGGGACGGGGCATTACAGCAGAAAGGATACCGCAAATGGAAGTTAATTACTCCCCAAAAGGAGTTGGTGCATTCCTTTGGGTTTCAATATTTAGATAAAATTAAAATTTTAATCCACGATGTCCACCTATTTTTAAGTCTCGCTGAGCATTGGTGGCCTCAACGGAGCACTTTCCAATCGCAGTTGGTGAAATGACAATCACACTTTGGGATGTTGCAAATATACTAGGGTTACCTATTATAGGTGACCCTATATATTTTGATACACAGTTAAATCCTTGTGAACTAATCAGGAGGTATATCGGTGTTATGCATCCATCGAACATAGAAGGTAGTAGTTTTGTCAGGTTAAGTTGGCTTCATGGTAATTTCATGGATTTAGATTGCACTATCGACGGCCCAGTTGAGGTTGATAAATTAAGGGTACGTATTTTAATGTTAAGGTTTATTTATCAGTTAATTTAATGGTGTGTTAATATGTAAATTTTAATATTTACAGATCATTCGTTGCACTAGAGCATATTTGCTTTATTTATGTTGAGCAATTATATTTTTCGACGCACATGAAAATATGATAAACGTGCGACTATTACCATTCTTAGATAATTTAAAAGAATACACTCATCATGAATGGGGAGCTGCTACTTTAGCATATTTATATGCATGCTTGACAGATTTTGCTAGATCGAAGCCTAGCAAAAAATTATGTTGATGTATGTCACTGGTTCAGTAAAAGTGAAAAATCAATACCTAGAGTAGTTTGAATTATGTGCATTTTTTCTTTTTCATACCATATTATTTCTATCATAGGTATGGTTCCACGAGCATTTCTATATTGGTTGAGTTGTAACCAGCATTACTAGTGATATTAGAACTTTTTTGCTTGCTACGCGATGGACCACAAATATAGTGGACCAGCATCATCATGTATACAAGGTTGTTTCAATGTATCGTGAATAATTTGATATGTTACAGTGGAATGAGGTAATTACTTAATTTAGTATAATTTCGTACACTATACTGGTCAATTAAATTATTAGATTTGTACCAATTTATCGTATCAATTTTATACATTGTCATCAAATAGGTTATCTGGATACCCTACTCAGATAAAAAAATGTTGCAGAAATAAAGAGGTCATTGCATGGTCTAAGCTTGCATAAATCTTATATTATATACGATCGATACACCATGTATCATCCGATAGATCGTGTTCTCGGATAATTCGGTCTGAGACAAATAGTTCCGGATGACCCGCCTTATATGAGTTATGAGCCAACCAATACAAGAAACATAATCCATGGTGTCACAGCTGACTGGAATAGGCAATTCCAGAATTATAGTGTGGCAAACATGTCTTCCCGAATAGATTCCATTGATGAATGTAAGTTATAACTTACTATTATATTTGGACTGGTTGCGTACACTAGTGTATTTGTCTTAAAATTATTTTCATGAAATGCAGATGCTGATGACTTTACTTATAGACAATGGTAGGGAGCTCCTCGTATGATCAACAGAGCATACACATTTGAGGAGCCAAGGTTCAAGTCTAAAGCTGTAGATTAACCTAGACTGCAAGCTTTTGCTGATGGCATATCAGAAGCGGTACGACTTTATTACTAATTCAAAATTAAAGACATATGACAAAAATGTAATTTGCGTATTTCATATTTCAGTCTATTATGGCCCAACAATATATCCAAGCACCATAAAGCTATTTGTGGTCGCATGGTCGGAAGTGGGTACAATATATTTTGACTCGTGTTAATTTGCTGAGTCTTGGACGGGATCCTGAGATGCCTTCATTACATACATGTATGCCAACATATTATCCAGGTTCCACTGTTAGATGGTGACACTCCCGTCGTCATAGGATGGACGATGGAGAGGACGCCGAGGAGAGCGACACTGAAGAGCATAATACCTATGCTGGAGATGGCACTAGCCAGCAATACGCTGGATAGAGTACTTCTCATGAGTACGCTGGAGAGGGCCCTAGCCAGCAGTACGCTGGAGAGAGCCATAGCCAGCAGTACGCTGGAAAGGATACTAGCCAGTAGTACGCTGCAGAGGATATTTCTCTACACTCTGTTGGAGAAGGCACTAGTCAGCAGTACACTGAAATGGACACTTTTTCAGCTTTTCAGCCATATGACCAGCACATTTCGACTCAGCAAATCAATACTACTACAGCGTCGCTTTTTGCTGATATGTCATATTACACACAATTTTTTCGTCTCCATCAGCACCGGTGCCTACTCAAGAGGTCGAAGAAGAGAATAAAGATGAAAGAAGAGTAGAAGATAATAGAGATGAAAGAAGAGTGAAAGAGAATCCAAATGAAAGAAGAGTGTAAGAGAATCCAGATGAAAGAAGAGTGGAAAATAATAAGGATGAAAGAAGAGGGCAACTAGGCCTAGACCTCGAGTACGAAGGTGTTATAAACGAATTGCCCGAGGGTTTAGATTTCGTAAGAATGTTGACATGAAACGAAACATTGTTTGGAATGTTTAAAATGAAATTTGATTATGGAACAATATTGAAATTTGGCATGGAATGGAATGAAACAATGTTTGAAATTTGATTATAAAACAATTTTAAACAATTTGAGTATGAAACAATGTCTGAAATTTAAAAAAAAACAATTTGGTAATACAATATTTTACTCCCTTGGTTGACTTGTATATCTTCTTCTGTTGTGTCCCATCAAACCACAATTGCCGTAGCAAAGTTCTCTTAATGATGATTCATGTGGTTTGATGCGGTTCTTCTTTGGTCTTCCGGTTTTACGTCTGATATATGGTACTCCAATTTCTTCCCTTACCAAAGCAGCTTGAATGTTGTAAGGAACTGTAATTGGTTCAATTTGTGGCTCGTACACACTTCTCAATCTCTCCGTAGAAAATATTATAGGATAATAACTTTCAATATCATGGCTGCAATATTGACATGCAAACAGCATGTATACATGGTACGTAAATATGATATCACCTTAAACATGAATAAGATCTGTCATCTAACCGTACAACATATGTTCTACTCGTTGCACAGTCTAATAATTCAAACAAATAACTATTAATTCATAATATTTGTAATTTGTGCCTCTCGTTGGTAATAGATCCCATAGTTTTTAACATCTTCGGGCAATAACCCGTGTCTAAATTTATAGCAAAGTTTCTGTTCTTGTCATTAAGTATTATAATCTTGGCTCTAATACCATCGAGAAATGTAGTTATTGGTTTATCATGTAAGCTTTTAATCCAATTGTTAAAATATTCAGCAAGATTAAAAGTGTTAATATCTAATCTAGGACAAGGAGCATACGCTTTAATCCAATGTACAAAATGATGACTTTTATCACTTACACCAATAAGCCAATTGTATATCGTCGTGTTCTCAACTTTAATTACTTCAAATAAATATTCTGCATTTGTTTGATTGTATGATATAGCAAGCGAGTCTAACAATCTATGATTTTTTTTCTTTCACTATAGACTTTATATTATGTTTAAAATGTTGAATGCAAAAAATGAGGAGATTCTGGAAAAATAGTTCGCATAACATGTATTAATCCTTTTTGCTTATCAGATATAAATGAAATTTTACTCCATTCATTAAAATAACTTTCAAATGATATTCTAAAAGCATTTAAAAACCAATACCAAGAGTCAGTATTTTTATCTTCAGCAGCAGCATAAGCGATAGGATATAATTAATAGTTAGTATCACGACCCGTACCCAGAATGAGGGCACGAGTACGTGGGTACGTCCAGCCTACGCCGTAATCGACGGTAGAACATTGTATAGGTAAACAATACTAACTAACATATCCCATGAATGTATATAACACAACATGTCAATGATGTCACATCTCTAAAAGGAGGACAATATAATGTCTAATATTCATACTCAATCACAAATAACTATAAGGAAGATAATGGCATGATAATGATATAAAGATATGAAATGATAATCCAATAGGAGTCTAATAGCATAATATAATTCAAAATCTATACCAGAGTCTAAGAGTCTATATATCTCAACATCCGTACGAGTCTCAAAATAATAATAATATCTTAAGTCTCATGAGCTAGAGACAAATCCAGTAATACTAGCTAAGTCACTACTGGTGGTGCCTCCTCAACGGGCTGGCTCCAAAGGAGGGTCTTGGACATAGTCCTCATACACTCCGGGTCCATAATATGTAGGACAAAAATCCTCAAGATCCTTTGAAAAATGTTATCCAGTCAGGATTGGAGCAAAGTACATAAACTAACAACAGTTCCATTAAATTAACAAAAACTATAAAAGCAGTAAGTCATGAAAATACATGATGGATAAGTAATACTAAACAATGAAAAAATAGAAAAAATAGGTAATCATGTCATAGACAAATATGAACTGTAAGTAATCATGAGTAAGAATGTATCAGCAGGTAATAACGGGAATAGAGCATGTAATACTAGAATGTGTCGTGAAATATTAGTTTATTATATGATCGACTTAGGACAAGATCAGGCTATTCCATATGACTGGCTATGCACAAGTACAAGTAATGGAATCAAGCCAGTCATATATAGAAAGCTATGCACAAGTACAAGTAAGATCATACTACACCCAACGTGAGCTGATGGTGAGCTATGCACAAGTACAAGTAAGATTAGGCTACACCATACGTGAGCTGAGGGTGAGCTATACACAGGTATATAGGGTATGATCACATAATCTACTACTATCTCTCCATCATCCGACTAGTATAGTGGATCCAACCATGTCACATTATGGCACATGATTCATGGAGCAGGGGCCCAACTTACTTCTGAATCGTGTCTATACATGTACAAGAAACAAAAGCCATGTACAGGATCCTCCAGGAAATAACATCTCATGATGGAATCTAAGATATACTAATCCGTGTACCCTCATGTCAGGAATCAAATATAATACTTATAAGCACCCTAATTTTTTGGGGATCTTTTTTTTATGATTTTTATATATTAAACCATATTTTATTTTTAATTACGGTTATATAGGCACTTGTCATAATTTTGATTTTTGAAGCACAACATATTATCGATTTCTCAAATCTAGTTCCATATTCGTAATCTAGACGAGTATACCTTTATTTTGATATATCATGTCCCACTCAAACATGTTACCTTTCACTATATATTTATTGTACAACTTTGGGGTCAAAACGGTCATTTTAACCATTACCATAAAATTAGATGTATTTTTCAATTTCGATTTGAGGCCCAAATCTGATCCACACTATTCGACCCAATATATGGTTTTGACATATTTTGACCCTACTACACACATTCTAATTGTGTACTACTCAATTTAGTTTCCATGTGCTATTTATTTTCAAATGGTACACAAGAACCATTAATTTGCCTTTCGGAGTCAATTTCGATTATAAAAATCATACCAACCTAGAACTAGTCCAACTAGCCTTAGTTGAGCCTATAATAGGTTACCATAACTTATAAGGATGAATTTAGACTATTTTTTAGTGTACATCAATACAATAGTATAAACCAACCCACCATTAACTTTCCAAATTAGGAAACTCAATATTCCCCTATAGATTCAATCTTGCATATCTTTTTATTAGAGCAACCAAATCAAACCAAACTTTCCTAAAATATTCTCTAACCAAACCCTAACCTTTAACCATTCAAACTTTATATATATATACATATAAAGTGGCCACCAACCCCCCTCTATCCTCATAATCATGAAATTCCTTCAGCTTATACACCCGTCGACCACTTTCAGTCACAGCAGTAGTTTCGACCCTTTCCCGACCTCCCGTGACGATCCATGAATACTCGTTGCAAATCTAACCCTCCCATACGTTCACAATCCCTTCTAGTGCACCAAAATAGTCCTACAAGTCAACCGAAGTTCGGAATCCAAGTCTGAATTTATTCCAGCAGGTACGCTATTTTGTATCTAGGGTTTTATGTACTTTCTGACCTCATCTTTTCATGAAACCAAAACTAGTAGAAAGATCTGTGTCTATTTTCATGTCCAATTGTGTCACGATCCATACCCGCTTTTTGGGATGCGAGTGCGTGCGCAAGTCCAGCCTACGTCGCAGTATCGCCGGTAGAATGCTGTCTAGCCCGCAATAAACAATGCTCTTTATTTGCTCATTTATAACAACTAAATCATTTACAATATTCCATCATTACATTTGAAGAAAATATAATATCTTACAATTATTTAAAACGACTATCAACACATCTAACTAGTCTTATAGGGTTGACCTCAGCATATACCCATGTCTGCCCCAATGGTCTAAAGCATAGAGTAGTAGCGACTAATCTGAAAAAATGGTTTTTAGTCAGGAATGGAATAAGTATACATATGACAGGCTATTCAAAACATGATAGAAATTACAAAACATGAAAATAGCATATGTGATGTAAATTAGCAGGTAAAACTAACATCATGACATAACGGGAAAAAGGAACAGACAAACTCTATAATAAGATATAGCAACTAGAAGGAAAATAGGTAAATATGGTGACATGGCATGTAGTAAGGAAAATAAGATGAATCAAATAAAACGACACCTATCTATGTGTGTTGAAATATCATGTTCGACATGTAAATGGCTAAGGGGTAAATTCGGCCAACCGCACGTGTCGTGTGCGGCTGCGTAAGCCCACTTCCCAATTTTTTTATTTTATTTTGATTATGATGAACTTTTATGGTCATTAGGATTTTTACCTAAGCTCATAAGAGAGCTATGATTATATTATGATCATTTGGCCCTTATACGGTTTATATAAGCATTGTTTAATTATTTTATAGCTTATTATAATTTTTAGAGATTTTTAGATATTTATTTATTAATGTTTACTATTTTTAATGACTTTCAAGATTTTACAATAGGCTAATTTTAGACTATTTTGAGACCCAGTAATTTATGTAGGCTCTAGTAGGTTATAAATATTTTCTATAATTTTATAGATTTTTTTTACAATTTTTAGATATTTATTTTATTAAGTTTCATATATTTTAAAGGCTTCTAATATTTATTATGAGACCATTTGAGACTAATATGAGGTAAATTATTTGTATTTATATTCTAGGACGTTAGATATATTTTCTATAATTTTCTACAATTTTGTAGGAATTTTTAGGATTTTATTTGAGTTTATTTGGCCTTAGAATAATTTTTAAATCATTTTCTGTAATTAAATATCCAGTCATACCCAAACTGTTGACACAAAGTCACAGTCAACCAAATATTGACTACATTGACTAAATAATATCTGTATTAATTCAATACGACACACGACGTCTGCATAACAGTTCAAGACAGACGACATCTCAGTCTCCGGCTCTCAGTGTGTTTTCGAGTCTGTATTTTATATTTTCATTGAGTCTAGACTTGTGTACTCTGAGTCTTGCTGAGCTCTTGACACTTAGTCTACAGCCTACCCAAAATCCCAAGCTCCACTGAACCAAACACTGCCCAAAAATCCCCTTAGAACCACTCTGTGCTCTGGAGACAGAGTTCGGGCCGAACTCTGCCTCCACACAGAGTTCGGGCCGAACTCTGTCCCCTAGAAATTAGGAACCCTAATTTTAGGGTTAGCTGGTTGCTAGTTGTCCAACGGCCAAATTTTTGAATTTTCCTACCCGAATTCTGGCCGAATTCTGCCTATAAAAATACTATAAATAGGGCATGAATTCTCTCATTCCAATCTATCCAATCTTCTTTTCTCTTCTCTCTTATAAGCTCAAGTAAGCCATACCCTTCCCATCTACTAGCCACAAGCCTCCTAAGTGTCGAGTGCTCAGCATCTCTCAGTTAGGATTCTTGTGCAAGAGTCGAAGAAGTCGCTTGGACAATTCCAAGCAAATCGCCACTGCGATCATCTGTTAGAAGTTGACGTGCTCTTCTGAAGAAAAGGCACGGGTTGTAAACTACTATTTCATAAATAGTGGATTTAATCCTGAGCTAGAGTTCTCAGGCCTGGACTAGTCCTCCACGAGGGAAACCAGGTTAAAATCGCTGTGTTTGCGTATGCTCTTCTGCTCTTCATTTATTTTCCGCACTTTACTCTGATTATTTATTGTTGGTGAAAGAGTTATTTTTAATTGGCTATTTTTCTATATAAACTCTATTCACCCCCCTCTAGAGTTGCCATACTGTTCTTCAATTGGTATCAGAGCTCTGTTCTCTTTATAAGGACTAACATCCTAAGAGCTGATCCATGGCAACCACACAATCCTTGATTTTCAATCATGGTGAAGGTCAGTCCACTCATAGGCCTCCCCTATTTGATGGAACTAACTATACATATTGGAAAACAAGGATGAGCTTCTATCTTAAGTCTCTAGACTTTGACCTGTGGACTGTCGTCACTGACGGTTACAAAAAGCCCGCCAGGATAGTTGTCGATGGTGACCTCATTGAGAAACCACACGACAAATATTCTGTCGAGGAAAAGAAATAGGCAAGTCTAGATGCTAGGGCTATTAATGCTTTATTCTGTGCTATAGACAGGAATGAGTTCAACAGGGTCTCTACATGCACCACTGCTCATGAAGTATGGAGACTTCTAGAAGTGACGCATGAAGGAACCACACAGGTCAAGGAATCTAAAATAAGCCGTCTCACTCAAGAATACGAAGCCTTCAAGATGAAGCCAAGTGAGACGATCACTCAAATGTTCACAAGATTCCTCGACATCATCAATCCTCTATCCTCGCTTGAAAAGCAGTACTCAAACCATGAGAAGATTCGTAAGTTGCTCAGAGGGCTACCAAAGATTTGGAACCCTAAGGTGACAGCCATCATAGAAGGGAACGATCTCACAATAATGTCAATGGAGACCTTGATGGGTAAACTCATGACTCACGAGCTTGACCTCAAGGACTTCGAAGAGCCCGCTCCGAAGACCAGGGAGATCGCACTCAAAGCTCATCAACGAAGAGCTAATCATGATGAGACCGAAGAAGATAATTCGGATGATGAAGACCAAGCTCTCGTGGTTCGCAACTTCAGGAAATTCCTTCGCTTCAATCGAAAGAAGAAGGAATCTCAAGAAGACGATGAAGAAGAGCCAACTTGTTACGGTTGCAAGAAAACTGGACATGTCCGAAAAGACTGCCCATTCCTGAAGAAGAGCAACCGCCATGAGAAGCCATACAAAAGGAACTCATCAAAGAAATATGCCAACACAGGCATTTGGCATGAAAGTGAAGCGAGTGACTCCGAGGAAGAAAAGGACTCTCCTCAAGATACAGCTAATGTGTGCCTAATGGCAACTTCCAACAAGGTATCTAACGAAACTCTAGATGACTTCTCTTTTGATGAACTTGGCGATGCTTTCACTGATTTACTCGATGATCACAAAAAGGTCATCGGTAAATACAAACATGCCAAGGACAAAATCAAAAGTCTTGAAGATGAGATACAAAGAGTTTCTTTACTTCTTGATAATGTTAGAAACACGACACCCACTAATGACACTGATGAAGTATCCAAGCTTAAATTATGCTTACATGATGCTGAAGCACGTATTGAGCAACAAACTCAAGAAATCACTACACTCAACACGTTGCTTGCTGAAGAAAAGAGTAGACACAAGATTTCCATGACTAAGATATATGGCTTAAATATTAAGGTTGATGAACTGCAAGCTGTTTCTAAAAGATTAGAAACCAAATTGGGTAATCAGGTTGTTCAACCTCAAACCCAATCACATGGGCACAACACCACTCATGCTAGTCAACCACGTCATTCTCATGCAGCACATAACCATGCATTTATATACACAAACTTTCACAAACCACGTGCACGTAAGAACAATTCTCACTCAGTACACAATCATCATGCACAAAGACACAATCAACATCACTCCACACATAGAAATCATCATGCCATGCCATATAGACAAAATCATCATGCTATACCATATAGACAAAATCATCATGTCATGCCATATAGACAAAATCATCATGCCATGCCATATAGACAATATCAGCATGTCACACATCATAGACAATACCATCATGATATGCCTCATAGACACCATCACCATGCCACTCATTCTGTGCATAATCATCATCACCATGCCAACTCTTCACATCATGACCATCCTCATCCTGTTGCTTATAGATATTATTCTCATGCTCCTAGTATAAATAAGAATGCTATCTGTACTTACTGTGGATTACATGGACACATCTCACCACAGTGCAAATTTAGAAGACTTGTAGATAAAAAGATATATACTTGGTTTCCAAAGACTAACTTTTCAGGACCCTCAAGAACTCGGGTACCAAAGGTCACATCTACTCTTGATGTAGGTGGACCTTTCCTCTTCAACTGAAAGTAAGTGGATTCTCGATAGTGGATGCTCGCGACATATGACGGGAGACGCAAATCTTTTTGCATCACTATCGATGAAGAGAGAAGGATATGTATCCTTTGGTAACAATCTCAAAGGGCACATAATAGGTAATGATATCATTGGTCATCCTCCTTCTTCTGTAATAAAGGATGTCTGCCTAGTGACCGAGTTAAAGCATAACCTGCTCAGCATTAGTCATCTTGCTGATCATGGATATGATATTAACTTTGGACAAAACAGTTGCTACATCTATGATAGGTCAACAGGAGACATTGCTTTTGAAGGGAAAAGAGAGGACAACATCTATATTTTCTATCTTTCTGTAAATACTAACAATGCAGGTAGATGTCTATATGCCCACAAAGACGAACGACTACTTTGGCACCAGCGTCTTGGTCATGCCAACATGGATGCTATATCCAGGCTTTCTACCAAGAAGCTAGTGAGAGGATTGCCTGACATCACATTCCAAAAGGACACGGTATGTGCCGAATGTGAACTAAACAAGGCAACTAAATCCTCGTTTCATTCCATCAACTCTGTAAGTACTACTAGACCCTTGCAATTACTTCATATGGATTTATTTGGTCCTAGTAGAATAGCTAGCCTTGGTGGCAAACTTTATACATTTGTTATTGTTGATAATTTTTCAAGATTTACTTGGGTTTTCTTTCTCGCTAATAAGAGCGATGCTATTTCTGTTTTCAAAGTTTTTGTGAAGAAAGTTCAAAACGAAAAAGGCTACATGATTACTCGAATCCGAAGTGATCATGGAGGCGAATTCGTAAATTATAATTTTGAAAATTTTTGTAATGCAAATGGTTTTGATCATGAATTTTCTTATCCTAGAACTCCTCAACAAAATGGTGTTGTGGAGCAGAAGAATAGAACTCTCGGCGATATGGCCAGAGTCATGTTGAATAAATTTTCACTTCCGAAATACTTTTGGGCAGAAGCTGTCAGTACAGCATGCCACATTTTGAATAGGGTGCTAATTCGTCCCATTACGAAGAAAACACCCTATGAGCTTTGGTTTGGGAGAACCCCCAATGTTTCTTATTTTAAAGTTTTTGGTTGTAGATGTTTTATCCTTAACACCAAAGACAACTTAGGCAAATTTGATGCCAAAGCTGACGATGGTATCTTTCTTGGTTATGCCGCCAAGAGTAAGGGATATAGAGTTTTTAATAAACGCTCACTTATTGTGGAAGAGTCAACAAATGTGACTTTTGATGAAAACAACAGTGCAGTAAGTACTCTTGATGATGACGTTGAGCCATCAACTTCTACTCCAATGAATACTTCAACCGAAACTAATTCTCTGGAGGGTTTGCCTAAGAAATTCTCTTTCAAACCTTCTCATCCAGAAAATTTAGTTATAGGAGAAGTTTCACGTGGAGTAACTACTAGATCATCACTAAGAGACTCCGTTGCTAGCACTGCCTTCATTTCACAAGTAGAGCCTAAAAACATTTCTGAAGCTTTTAATGATGAATTTTGGATTTCTGCTATGCAAGAAGAACTCAACCAATTCGAGAGAAGCCAAGTATGGGAACTCGTTCCTAGACCGGTTAATCACTCGATAATTGGTACTAAATGGGTTTTTAGAAACAAAGTAAATGAAGATGGTTCAGTCACACATAACAAAGCTCGTCTAGTAGCTCAAGGATACAACCAAGAGGAAGGTATCGACTACGATGAGACGTATGCTCCTGTTGCTAGACTAGAATCCATTCGGATGCTTTGTGCTTTTGCTAATTTTCAAAACTTTAAATTATTTCAAATGGATGTGAAAAGTGCTTTCTTGAATGGTTTTATTAAGGAGGAAGTTTATGTGAAACAACCTCCTGGCTTTGAAAATCACAAATTTCCCGACCACGTGTTCAAGCTAAAGAAAGCGCTTTATGGCCTCAAACAAGCCCCCAGAGCTTGGTATGAAAGGCTAAGTAGCTTCTTACTTGAGAAAGGTTTTTCAAAAGGGAAAATTGACACTACACTGTTTATAAAATCTATTAAAGACACTATTCTGTTGATTCAAATTTATGTTGATGATATCATTTTTGGTTCTACTGATGAAACCCTCTGTCAAGAATTTGCCAAGTGTATACAGACAGAATTTGAGATGAGCATTATGGGAGAGCTCAACTACTTTCTTGGTCTGCAAGTGAAACAAATGGCTAATGGAACTTTCATCTGCCAATCGAAGTATACCAAGGACATGCTGAAGAAGTTCGATCTTGACAACGTCAAACCAATCAGCACGCCAATGGCTACTTCAACCAAACTCAAACCAGATGAGAGCGGCAAACCCGTTGATCAACGTAAGTATCGAGGTATGATAGGCAGCTTACTCTATTTAACTGCTAGTCGTCCCGATATCATGTTCAGTGTTTGCCTATGTGCTAGATATCAAGCTAATCCTAAGGAATCACACATGACCGCGGTTAAGCGTATCTTTCGATACCTTAAGGGTACGGTTACAGTGGGCCTATGGTATCCCAAGTCAACATCATTTGATCTTATTGGTTATTCCGATGCTGACTTCGCTGGATGCAAGGTCGACCGTAAAAGTACGAGCGGTACGTGTCATTTATTAGGAAAAGCTTTAGTCTCCTGGTTTAGTAAGAAGCAGAACTCTGTCGTACTATCCACAACAGAAGCTGAATACATAGCAGCTGTGCGTTGTTGTGCACAAATTCTGTGGATGAAGCAAACCCTTGAAGACTATAAGTTATCTTTTATGCATATTCCTATATTCTGTGACAATACTAGTGCCATTAATTTGACTAAGAACCATGTCTGTCACTCACGTACTAAACACATTGAGATCAGACACCACTTTTTGCGTGATCATCAGCAAAATGGCACGATTAACTTAGAGTTTATTGACACTGATCATCAGCTAGCAGATTTCTTTACTAAGCCATTATCCGAAGAGCGCTTCAATTTCCTTTGTCGTGAACTCGGAATTTTGGATGAAGCAGTTATAAGTTGAGACTCACCTGCATAAATATCGAGTATATTTTGATTCTTTTACGACGAATTTGGTATGGGTACAAGCCGAAAGGGTCCTTCTGACAACAAGGCGTAAAAGCCTAAGCGACACGGTGCACTAGTCCTCAGGACTACCGCTAGCTGGGATCCGGCCCCTGCAGCTAACCCATGGCAAATTTGAAATATTGAATTACAATATATTTCCTTGTTTGTTATATGGTTTGTTTCGATTTAATATTGCCTAATTGATTTTTCTAAAGTTCATTCTGACTTTTGAGTACCTCTCTATGTACTTCATTGAATTTATCAAACTTTTTTTCTTCAACACTTAACCAATTTTTCTATCTTTTCAGCCTGTTTTCTGTTCTGGACCACTAATCCAGAACTCGGGCCGAACTCTGCCCCCAACAGAGTTCGGGCCGAGTTCGGTCCAATTGTTCCAGAGTCGGGATCAGCCTCTGCCGTTGGATCATTTTAGATCCAATGGTCAATATTCTATCCGACCAAAGACAAACCCCTATTTTATTTCGGGATTCCTTCTCTTTCCTCCCATATTTTCTTCTTCTCCACCTCTTCAACCTTCTTCCTTCCAAACCCTAACCTTAGTTCTTGATCTAGAAAGCTCCATTTCTTCTCAAAATCAAGGGAAAGGGGTTTTTCAACATTCTCTTCCACTGTTTGGTATTATTTTCAGGTATAACTCTCTCTTTCTATCATTTTCAAGTTCTCCTATTTCTTTGCAAATGGCATCTCGCTTGTCCAAACGAGGGAGAAGGACTCGACATGAGGGAGCTTCCTCTTCGGTTCCTCCTCCTCCGATTGAACAAGTTGTTGAACAACACCCCATTCATCCGTTGTTCAATCCGCCGCATCCCGATGACCCTAATACATACGACGACCGTCTATTTGTGTCGCTAGACGCCTCTAATGAATGGTTTAGCGATTTTAGGACTCGTCCGGTGTTTGGGGGCCATCCCATCAATTTCACAATATTTTCTCAATATGAATCTTTATTTCGTGATCTTTGTTTGGATGAACTAGTTGCTTCCAACTTTGTTATTTACCGTAGCGCAATCCAAATGTTCTACTGTAATCTGACTCACGATGCAACCCACATCTATTCCCGGGTTGCTGGCATTAACATTGCCTTCAATGATTCTGAGTTGGGAGACTTTCTTGCTCTCCCGGATCTTGATGTGTGGGACAAGCTTGTGGAAGCACGTCAACTTCAATTTGTCGGCGATACTTTCCTTGAAGGATTCAAGGAGGATTTATGTGCTCCTAACGTAAGTCCTCGCAAGCTAAAGGCCAAGCATCTCACCCCCTACTTTTATGAACTTTATCGCATCGTGTTCAATACTATCTTACCAAAAGCTGGTTCAATTGATGAAGTTACCTACTTTGAGATCTCTGCTTTATATCACCTTCATTTTCGTATCCCCTTCAATCTTCCTAGGACAATGATGGACTGGATGATAAATTGTAGGAAGAAACCAAGAGCTTTGGTTTATCCTTTATACCTTCCTATGGTTTTTCGTGCATTCATCATTCCTATTCATGACTGTCCGTTCCTGCCTGCTCCTGCTTTCCTGTCCAAGGCACGACGTACTCAAGCAGTCGTCGCCTCTCCTGAGGCTTCTGAGCATTCTGATGATGAGGAGCCAGACGCCCCTCCACTCGGTCAGGATGCACCTTCTCCACCTGCCACTCTTGACTCCATCCAGACCATGCTCCGGGATCGTTTCGACTTAGAGGACGATCGGTGGGCTCAGATGGACTACCGCACTACCCTGCAGATGAGTGCACTCAGCAACTCGCTGCATGATATTCGGTACTGCAGGTCCCATCATCCTACTATGCCCATTCCCATGCAGCGGGATCCCGATCGTGAGGGCTATCGCATTGATGATCCGTGGGTCATGCGTTACCTGGATCCGGGTGCTGCTTTTGTAGATCCCAGACGTTCTGACACTCCTGGACCATCTCGTGCTCCATGATGGAGATTGGCTACTATCTGCTGCTGCTGCTACTGATGATGATCTTAGTTATTGCATTTTCATTTCTAGTTAGTTAGTTTCAGTTTTATGTACTTGGATGCTTTTAAACTCTGGTTGTGTGTTTGACATTTGGTTATGACACTTTATGCTAGTACTTCTTTTGATTATTTCTATACTGTTTCTTCTCTGCTTGGTGTGGTTGTATTACTATTAATTGTCTACTGCAGTTTTCTTTTATTATTCATTCATCTGCAGTCTATATTACTAACTGCCAAAAGGGGGAGAACTATGTATATTCTGCCTGGATATATATGGCTGGATATACTTGTTTGGTATCATATCCTATCTTTTCGTATTTCTGTGCTTGTTTGTGCTTTTTGGGAGATATTATACAGGTTTCCATGCACTATTTACGGGGGAGCTATTGCTTCTAGCTCAGCACCATTCACTGATTACGGGGGAGCTATTACATTCTAGCTCGGCATCAAGTATGGGGGAGTTATGTTGCTATAATCAACTGTGTCCAGGTATGAATATTGAATATACATATATTATTTTGTCAATTATCAATATGGGGGAGATTGTTGACACAAAGTCACAGTCAACCAAATATTGACTACATTGACTAAATAATATCTGTATTAATTCAATACGACACACGACGTCTGCATAACAGTTCAAGACAGACGACAGCTCAGTCTCCGGCTCTCAGTGTGTTTTTGAGTCTGTATTTTATATTTTCATTGAGTCTAGACTTGTGTACTCTGAGTCTTGCTGAGCTCTTGACACTTAGTCTACAGCCTACCCAAAATCCCAAGCTCCACTGAACCAAACACTGCCCAAAAATCCCCTTAGAACCACTCTGTGCTCTGGAGACAGAGTTCGGGCCGAACTCTGCCTCCACACAGAGTTCGGGCCGAACTCTGTCCCCTAGAAATCAGGAACCCTAATTTTAGGGTTAGCTGGTTGCTAGTTGTCCAACGGCCAAATTTTTGAATTTTCCTACCCGAATTCTGGCCAAATTCTGCCTATAAAAACACTATAAATAGGGCATGAATTCTCTCATTCCAATCTATCCAATATTCTTTTCTCTTCTCTCTTATAAGCTCAAGTAAGCCATACCCTTCCCATCTACTAGCCACAAGCCTCCTAAGTGTCGAGTGCTCAGAATCTCTCAGTTAGGATTCTTGTGCAAGAGTCGAAGAAGTCGCTTGGACAATTCCAAGCAAATCGCCACTGCGATCATCTGTTAGAAGTTGACGTGCTCTTCTGAAGAAAAGGCACGGGTTGTAAACTACTATTTCACAAATAGTGGATTTAATCCTGAGCTAGAGTTCTCAGGCCTGGACTAGTCCTCCACGAGGGAAACCAGGTTAAAATCGCTGTGTTTGCGTATGCTCTTCTGCTCTTCATTTATTTTCCGCACTTTACTCTGATTATTTATTGTTGGTGAAAGAGTTATTTTTAATTGGCTATTTTTCTATATAAACTCTATTCACCCCCCTCTAGAGTTGCCATACTGTTCTTCACAGACAGTGCTGGCCGGGCCCACCCGTCAGCCATTGCATAATGTACCCGCCCTATATATATTTTTTTTGGCTGAACAGTAAACCCTAATTTAATTCTGGCCGATTTTGAGAAAACTTGTTCCAAGGAGACCTCCGACTTCCTGAGGCGATTGCGGACAACTCTGACCTCCTTTTTGCGTATCGGTTTTTTATTGGATTTGTATTGAGGTATACTTTTTAATATCTAATTTATTTTTATTACCTCTGAACCTTAATTTCTGTAAAATTCGTAGAGTGTCGGTTGTCCAAAACTTGACACGTTTTGGTGTTTTCGAGATTCCGGGAGGACCGAAAATCGAAATCACGAACCGTTTGAAGTTTCGGAAAGCTAACACAGAGCTCTACAACATATATTTTTCCTATAAATTAACTCATTCATCTAGTATTTTATTTATTCTATTGAACTTAGAATTGATCAGTGAATCACAGTTTTGGTCACGATTAGCCATAACGGCGATATCTTTTGACCAAAACGTGAATTTGCAGCACGGTTGATTCCAGCGCACTCGTGGTACTGAAATCTACCAAGGTGCACTTTCAAAACCTTGAGTTCATGATGTTTGACTAGATAGTCAATGGCACCTCTCGATTTGCATGCCATAGTTTTCAAAATTGGAAACATGACTTTTTATGGCCAAACTTGCATGTTTAGATTATATTCAGATTATTATTAGGTTAAATTAGGTTTTTAAATAATTTATTTCAGAATTAACTATTATTAGATTAGTAACCCATTAGCCACTTATTACATGAATTTAGAACTAGAACCTTAGAATTGACTTGTGGTTTAGAATGGACTTGTGGTTTTCGTGTATGATTCGTGGTACGATATATGTTATAGGTTGACAGCTTCTAGATCGATAATCCCATCATCCTCGACTTGTGACTACAGTTTGTGCAAGGATTCAGGCAAGTGCACTTTCTTATTGCTTTCGATTCATAGTAGTTTTCCATTTCATGTTTATACATATGCTCTTTTGCTTGATGACACGTTGTCACATGGATTAGTATCATGGATTTGTTTATACTTCGTGATTATCTTTTACATGATTACCAAGCTTGCGACCGGATTCCATGAGTACTAGCTGGGCGGGGAAATATCTTAGTAGACATGTGGACTATCCAGAAACATCTCTAAAATGTCTATTCTTGTCAGATAGCAGTCGCACAATTCACGTGCAGGGTGCCGAATTTACCCCTTAGTCGTTCACATGTCGAACAAGATATTTCAAAACATATAGATAGTTGCCTTTTACTTGTTTCTCTTATTTTTTTCACCACTTGCCATGACATCCTAGTTACATGTTTCTCCAGTTGATACATCTTGTTGTGGAGTTACCTACTTGCTTTCTAGACATGCCATGACATCAGTTACTTTCTAGTTTCATCTCACATAAGATATTTTAATGTCTTGTGAATTCTTTTGCATTTTTGCATTATTGTCGTTTTGTGTGCTTGTTCCATTCCTGACTGGAAACCAATATTTTTCAGGTTAGCTGTGGCTTCACTTAGCATCGGGAGATACGGATGTACTAGCAGGCAGAAATCTAAAAATTAGATAAATGTGGTATCATTTACACTAATTGTAAGAACCTTGTACTTTCTTTAAATATAAATGTTGTAAATGTTGTAATCAATTTAGAAATGTGAATGAGCAATAAAGTTTATTTTGAGCATTTATTTATTGCGGGCTTGACAGCGTTCTACTGCCGACTCTGCGACGTAGGCTGGCTTAGACACGCACTCGTATCCCGAAAAGCGGGTGCGGGTCGTGACAGGCTACTATTCTCAACGTAAGACCATGGGATGGAAAGGATAGTTCACACGTTTACTAAGATATTTTTTCACCCGACTAGTACTCATTGATTCAAAATAGGTTATGAACATGGTAATCATGTGAATACATTAGTCACGAAATATAGCAGGTAAGGAATCCATAATACTAACCCCGTGTATCAAGCGTGTCAGCAAAACAGGGATGCATATGTATAACATGTAATGGAAAAACTATCATGAATCAAAAAAAATCAGTATATATACTTGCCTGGGGTCTTGAGCTGTGGATACGGGTCAAGTGCTGAGTCAGAGTCCAAAGAACCTACATTTTAGAATTAACTAAAATTAATAGATAAAAATTATAATTTGAATATCAACCTTATCTACTTCCCTATTAGGCTTCTAAGTTAAAACTTATATACTCCTTTAGGTATCCTACCCACACATACCCCATTGCCTACCTGACTCTCCTACTTAACCCATATTGATTTGTAACTACACATGTTTTTTACCCTTTTTAACACCTAAATTTTCATATATGCAATTGTAGGTATCTGATACTATACCACCATTGGCACAACTGGTATATGCATACCCCCATACCCCATCACAAGACAAATCCTAATACATTAGGTTGGATGATATTATGCTATTGACCCCTTACCTTGTTGTCGTGTCCAGAAACGTATAGATGATGAAGTGTGTTGCTCCTCACATCTTGTACACACAAAAAAAAGGGTACCCTAGTTTTGCAATCTACGGGACAGGGTACTGCCCCTTATCCTATATATGTGCCTGATAGATTTCTTCCTACTACTGAAACCCAGTTGAACTGCTATTATACAGTTTACAACAGCCCTGTAGCTGTACATATTCCCACGAGTATGTATGATACTCCTATCAACCTGGTAGCCATTACCTGCTATTGTGTCCACACGCGTCAGATTGGCCTGGTACCTACTATACATAGGTTCATGTGACACTGCAACTTGGCTACTGTTTCTCTTTTCCCTGGTACAAAACTGCTCACTAAAGCAATTTCCCCCAATTGGTTACACAGATCCCTTAGGCCATTCCCTTCACCTCTATATCCTACTGTTATGTATCCAAAGCCTTCTATTTCTTGATTTTCTATTCATAGGACTGCTAGCCTTGGGTAGCAGTTATCATAGGCTGTATACAGGTCCCTGTAACACCCAGTTTTCCAAAAGAGGGTAATTTTGAAATTTTGTAATCATAATTATTATTTAATGATATTTATTTTATATTATGATTTTTAGTGATTTTTAATTATTTTAAACTATTTAAATTCATGACTTGTGATTATGGTGTTTTGCTAGTGAACAGTAGAGACTGCCTATCCTAGAGCCTAGCCATGTGATTAGGGTATTTAGACATTTTTGGGGTTATTTGATTTTATTATAATTTATTTGAATTTATAGGAATTTTTAGAATTTATTTTGAAATTGTTTGATTGAGGGTTGACTAGGTTGACTTTGACTAGCAATGACCTTGGTAGCCTAACTTAGATTGGACCTAACCTAGATGGGTCATAACTAAAATAGTGAGCCACTTTGAGAATTAGATGGGTTGGTTAGGGGGTTGAGTCAAGTTTAGTTATGGTTAAGTGATTTGCAAGAAACTAGGATAGAACCCTTTGTTCTAGGCCATCTATTTCCCTTGATTCAATCCTAGCCATAGGATGAAACCTAAAAACCCTAACCCTAACTATTATGACCAGCCAAGAGACCCCCCTTGCCTATATAATATCTCTATGGGGATTTGTGCCTCCTTCTTCAATAGTTCATTATTTCTTAAGGAAATAGGTCAGCCTTCATTAATTCCTTCATAGTTTAATCAATAGGACTCCTTTTTGATTGGAATTTCTTCCATTAGGATCTAATCAATGTTCTCTTACTGTTGGTGGAGTCCAATCTCAGATTTACATCAATTTGGGGATTTGAGGTGGCTTTGAAGAACTCCTTGGAAGAGACTTTTTGTGTGAAGAACAACACCATAGGTAAAATCCTAATTCACCCATTAAAATTCTAGTTTTTTTGCATATAGACCTAGCCCTAAGTGTCCTGGTCCTGTAGGTATGCCTAGACCTAGGTTTCGTGTCCATTTCGTGTCCTTTCGTGTCCAAATAGGACACGTATCAGTGCACAGTTCTAAGTGTTTGATGAAATGCCCCAATGGGCATTTCGTGTGATTTTTGAGATTATGTTTGAATAGGAAATTAGTTTTAGGTCTCGCTTACACGTTTCTATAATTTTTGTGGTGTCTTAGTGTCGTGTCTAGGCTGTACGGACACGTGTACACACGGTCGTGCACACGCGCGCGCGGAGGCTGTGACTGTCCTGCTACTCGGGGTCTCTTCCGACTCGGACACGCCACCCCGACATGTGGGACTTGACACACACCAAGGGGCAATGTCTGCCACCCTGTGTGTCAAGTTGCACGGGCCCACGTAGCGTGTCGAACACGCACGAGCACGTGCACTGGTTTTACACTGTTTTAGTGGCTGCTGAATTTGGCCACTGATACGCGTGTCTCGTGTCGCGTACACGCGACGTGGACACGTGACAGGGTGACCTATCACTAGCCCTAGTCTAGGTCGACACGTGGACACAATCTCGTGGGTTGTGTCGCTTTGTGTCGTGCACACGATCGACATGAACTCGTGCACGACGCTTGGCTGTTAATGCACTATTTTGGGTTCATTTTTGATTGGACACGTTTGTGTCCACTTTTGTGGACACAAACACATCACATAGCACAATTGCAATGTATTCTCACTTTACCAACCAATAGTTCATCATCTTAATTTGATTTTTGTTAGTTAATTCTCTATTTCCCATATTTCCTGACACTCACTAACTGTCCTATGTATCCTACTGTCCAGATTTGTAAATTTGAATTTTAGCTATCATTTTAACCCATTAAATACTGTTAATTAGTGTAGATTAAGACCCTAACTTGTCCACCTATATAAGTTCTAAGTATATGAGGAAATTGGGTTGAGTTTGATGTGTTTTAAGGCAAAAACCTGAGATTTAAAATGAGGGGACTGAAATATGGTTTTGCTAACTGTTTTACTGAGATTTTGTATTCTTAGGAACTGAGTTTTGAGTTCCTTTAATGTATTTCAACCTGGACATTTTGTAACTATTTTTTTGAACTGATTTGGGGTTAATTGGAAGTGTTTTGGCTCACAAAACTGAGATGGAGGTTGGGGACTGTTTAAATGAATTGTGAGTGTTAATATGAACTGTTTAAATAATTTTTACTGAGATTTTAGTTCACTTTTGAACTGTTTTTGGGTTCATGCAATGTTGTACTGACCTGAGCTTTAATGGGACTGCGGTAAACTGGTTTTCTAAATTCTTTGAACTGATTTTGAGTTGTTGGACTGTTGTTTAATAACTTAACCTGAGAATGGTTTAGGGGGGGGGGACTGGGTGATGTTGTAACTAGTTAAATTGTTTTTCTTTTGGGTTCTGTTAACTGATTTCCTTGAGTTTTATTGAGATCAATGTGTGAACTGAGATCCCCTTTCATTTCACTATATTTGTCGTGGTTAATTCCCTAACACAAGTCACATACAACACTATCACATGCCTCACAGTTCACTCCCCTCACACACACATTGGCACACATGTTTCCTCACCCTACACTCTAGCCTACCACTTATCACACCCAAGTCATGACTCACCCACACTCCTAGACACCATATCTCACATCACTCCCATGTATACACCCACACACATACACACATGAACACTCACATGTTCACTCTCAAGTCACCACACACATATGTTTCCCTATACATGTCTATGTATATATAATATATGCATGTGTGTGTACTAGTATATGTGTATTATATAAATATATGTGTGATATGAATATAGATAGCCTATATGCTAGTGTATTCTATATTATATTAAATATCAATATGTGTAATTCTATATTAGATTATAATATATCAATATGTGTTGTATTTTAGATTTGAATATGGTCATGTGTTATGTATTATAGGCATAGTATAGCCTATAGCCTAGGCTCTTAGCCTATGGGTGTATCTGTGTGTTAGTATAGAGTCTAGATAGACTTGTTTAGTCTTGATTAGGCCTAGAACAGACTAGTATAGACTAGTTTGACCTAGTTTGACTTCTAGAGTTGACCAAGAGTTGACTTTGGCCTAGATTGACCTAGAATCATGTAGAATGCATAATAGGACTTCATTATATCATTTTAGACTTGTTGTGACCTGTGCTGTTCTGATTAGGAGCCAGACACCTCTCCTCGGATAGTACATTTTATCCGGACACTCAGATACAGGCGAGTACATTCTCTGATCATTTCATGTCCTGCTTAGAATTATTTTCTGCATTAAATTATTTTACTTGATACTGTCACGTTGGTCACACGGATTAGTACTATATGGATCCCTTCTTGAGATGTTATCCCTTCAGGGAGCATCGGGTACTCTATGTTCTGTGCGTTTCACTTACATGGCGTATCATATGCTTCCTTGGTTCTTTGATCACTTGTGACATATACCCATATGATCACAGAGTCTTCTTTGAATCCTTATCCCATTTATGGGACTACTATGTATCACCCTTCGGGGGCATATCACCCTTTGAAGGCTTATCACCCTTTGGGGGCATATCACCCTTTGGGGGCTTATCACCTTTCGGAGGCTTATCACCTTTCGGAGGCTTATCACCCTTTGGGGGCATATCACCCTTTGGGGGCTTATCACCTTTCGGAGGCTTACCACCCTTCGGAGGCTGTTACATAGAATCATAACATAACCTGGTTGGATCCTTGTGTATTAATTGGGGGTACGGGGGAGTATAAATAGCCATGTGAACAATTTCCAAAGTAGAATAGCCATGTACGCCTCTTTAGTATAGCCATGTACAAATCAAGCCGTTCACATGTCGACTTTGTGCTCTAAATCACTAGTCACTGGTAGCTCTTTACTTATAGTAGATATTTCTATTACAGTTCTCTCTCTCTGTTTACATACTGCATTTCTTCAGTATCTATATCTTACTTTACTGTATGATTATATTTTCTAACCTACTATGAACTATTGAGATGCACTGTACTCGCTCCTGTCCTGACTGGACCTGTTGAAAATATTACAGAGGGCGATGAGGAGGCCTGTGAGGATACCTTCTACGGGACAGCTCTAGCTGAGGACATCACCCCCACTGCCTAGTCTAGTTTAGCTGGGCCTTATCTTATTTTTATGTTGTCTTGAGACTGTTTAGCTAGACTTTACTTCTGTTCAGAGATGATGAGTTGTATATATTCTTTCATATTCTGTAGCTGGGATATGTACTCTGGATATTTGCTGGGATATTATCTTAGACTATTCTATCTTCTGTATTCCTTGAGTTCCATATCATATCGTGCTTTCTTCTTCCTTAGTTGTGATTGAGTTCTTTTACTGCTATGTCACCCCCATTCGGGGAGTATAAACTGCTTAGCTTATATTGTTAGATGTTGTGACCTAGGACAGCGTTCTACCGCCGACACTGCGGTGTAGGCTGGGCGTCGTTACGTTCTCGTACCCTCACAGTGGGTGCGGGTCGTGACACGTTTTTAGTGGTGGCCCATGCAGGTCGAGTTTATGTAGTGGTATTCGAACTAGAGTATCACTACAGCCTGCAGTAGGATTATGATATATATTTTGAAGGTACTCAATCACAGTTAGGATTCCTTGAAAGATTCCTGGGACGACCCTTGAGAATCTTGTTTAAACTTCAATTTGAATCATTTCCCTTGTTTTGTTGCTCTCACTCCTTGATTATTGAATTTGATTTTGTTGGATCGTTGTTGATTTGATTTTCTTATCGAGATGAATTTTTATGGTCTGAGTTACGATATTTTTCTGATAACATATGTCGACGGGAATACAGGGATGGTAAAACGTCTACTCGATTATGGAACCTGTAGTTTATCGCAGCCATATTAGCTGGCGTGGCGGAAACATAGAGACCTGACTTCGGATGTACGTATCTTGGTTATGAGATTTGAAATTTCTCGCAGCTATACTAGTCGGCATAGCGAGAGTTCCAGACGACATGATTATAGAGGTGCTTGCCCCAGTTATGGAATCTATCGTTTATCGCAGCCTTGCTTACTGGCATGGCGAGGACTTTGAGTAACATGATTTTGGACAGACGCATATGATTATCAGATTATATCCTGAGAAGGTTTTAAACATATCATCTCTATCGTACCCTTCTGTTATTATAAATTGTTTTCCATCATCAAATAATTTAGGAGTAGAGATACTTTAGCCTTATAGAGCTTATGCATATGTAGTTCTTTCTTAGTGTGACGATTTGATGACTTGTGATTAGGCCCTTGTCTTAGGAATGGTAGTATAGCCTGGCTTTAAACAGTGATTCTTGTAGCTAGTTCTCCTTTGTTGATATTTACTAGTTTTTCAGCCTTGGTGATTGATTTATATTTTATTTTATTTTCTTTTTCTTTCAGTATGGCACCCATGACCCGAGCCCGTCGCCTGAGAGCAGCTGTAGCTACTGAGAGTGTGCCTCCACCTCTTACTGTTCAGGAGGTAGTGATCCCTCTATCTGATCAGGGGGTGGTGGCACCTCCTGCCATTGAGGAGATGGTGGTAGCCTCGCCAGAGAGTCTTCCTTCATCTCCTGTCGTTCAGGAGAGAGCTGCAGATTTGCCTGAAATCGAGAGCCCTTCCCTACCCCTTGTACTCCATACAGTACCACCCGGAGGGTTGTTACTTGACGTAGCCCAGATGTTTGGGTATTTACAAGAGAGACTGTTGGAGTCACAGAGAGTTCATGAGGAGGCCATGAGGGAGCAAATCTAGAGGTTGCTACGTCTGCGGGACTCTGTGCTTCTAGGAGGTGAGCCTAGCTCCAAGAGGGCAAGGAGCAGTACCCAGTCCTACCCAGAGTTTGAGGAGTACCCATTTATCCAGCCTATATCATCATACCCACCCCAGTCTCCTGTCCAGCATAGGCCAGCTGAGTCAGAGCCTATCTGTGCCTACTGCAAGAAGTCTGGATACAAGTGGAACAACTGTAGAAAGAGACTAGGATTGTGCCTATTCTGTGCACACTGGGTGCAGCACTGCCCTGCTATACCTGTCCCAACCAGAGCCCTGCTTCCAGGAGAAAGTTCTGGTTCTCAGACCTAGCTGGAGGTGAGTTTTGACCTAACCTTAGTATTCTTTTTTGAGAATTATGATGCATCCCATGCTTGTATGTTTTGATACCTTATGATTGCCTAGTACTGTAGCATGGTTGGTAACTAGATAAGACCCAGACTGATATTGCATGCCATGACCCCATAGGTTACACTTTTCAACTGTATGATTTAAATAGGTATCTGAGATTATGATTGTTGGGGGCTTAACCTAGAAAGGGTGCGATCATCTTAATTTCGAGGACGAAATTTTTATAAGGTGGGTAGGATTGTAACACCCAGTTTTCCAGAAGAGGATAATTTTGAAATTTTGTAATCATAATTATTATTTAATGATATTTATTTCATATTATAATTTTTAGTGATTTTTAATTATTTTAAACTATTTAAATTCATGACTTGTGATTATGGCGTTTTGCTAGTGAACAGTAGAGACTGCCTATCCTAGAGCCTAGCCATGTGATTAGGGTATTTAGACATTTTTGGGGTTATTTGATTTTATTATAATTTATTTGAATTTATAGGAATTTTTAGAATTTATTTTAAAATTGTTTGATTGAGGGTTGACTAGGTTGACTTTGACTAGCAATGACCTTGGTAGCCTAACTTAGATTGGACCTAACCTAGATGGGTCATAACTAACTTAGTGAGCCACTTTGAGAATTAGATGGGTTGGTTAGGGGGTTGAGTCAAGTTTAGTTATGGTTAAGTGATTTGCAAGAAACTAGGATAGAACCCTTTGTTCTAGGCCATCTATTTTCCTTGATTCAATCCTAGCCATAGGATGAAACCTAAAAACCCTAACCCTAACTATTATGACCAGCCAAGAGACCCCCCCTTGCCTATATAATGTCTCTATGGGGATTTGTGCCTCCTTCTTCAATAGTTCATCATTTCTTAAGGAAATAGGTAAGCCTTCATTAATTCCTTCCTAGTTTAATCAATAGGACTCCTTTTTGATTGGAATTTCTTCCATTAGGATCTAATCAATGTTCTCTTGCTGTTGGTGGAGTCCAATCTCAGATTTGCATCAATTTGGGGATTTGGGGTGGCTTTGAAGAACTCCTTGGAAGAGACTTTTTGTGTAAAGAACAACACCATAGGTAAAATCCTAATCCATCCATTAAAATTCTAGTTTCTTTGTATGTAGACCTAGCCCTAAGTGTCCTGGTCCTGTAGGTATGCCTAGACCTAGGTTTCGTGTCCATTTCGTGTCCTTTCGTGTCCAAACAGGACACGTATCAGTGCACAGTTCTAAGTGTTTGATGAAATGTCCCAATGGGCATTTCGTGTGATTTTTGAGATTATGTTTGAATAGGAAATTAGTTTTAGGTCTCGCTTACACGTTTCTGAAATTTTTGTGGTGTTTTAGTGTCGTGTCTAGGCTGCATGGACACGTGTACACACGGTCGTGCACACGCGCGCGCGGGGGCTGTGAGTGCCCTGCTACTCGGGGTCTCTTCCGACTCAGACACGCCACCCCGACACGTGGGACTTGACACACACCAAGGGGCAATGTCTGCCACCCTGTGTGTCAAGTTGCACGGGCCCACGTGGCGTGTCGGACACGCACGAGCACGTGCACTAGTTTTACACTGTTTCAGTGGCTGCTGAATTTGGCCACTGATACGCGTGTCTCGTGTCGCGTACACACGACGTGGACACGTGATAGGGTGACCTATCACTAGCCCTAGTCTAGGTCGACACGTGGACACAATCTCGTGGGTTGTGTCGCTTTGTGTCGTGCACACGATCGACATGAACTCGTGCACGACGCTTGGCTGTTAATGCACTGTTTTGGGTTCGTTTTTGACTGGACACACAAACACATCACATAGTACAATTGCAATGTATTCTCACTTTACCAACCAATAGTTCATCATCTTAATTTGATTTTTGTTAGTTAATTCTCCATTTCCCATATTTCCTGACACTCACTAACTGTCCTATGTATCCTGCTGTCCAGATTTGTAAATTTGAATTTTAGCTATCATTTTAACCCATTAAATACTGTTAATTAGTGTAGATTAAGACCCTAACTTGTCCACCTATATAAGTTCTAAGTATATGAGGAAATTGGGTTGAGTTTGATGTGTTTTAAGGCAAAAACCTGAGATTTAAAATGAGGGGATTGAAATATGGTTTTGCTAACTGTTTTACTGAGATTTTGTGTTCTTAGGAACTGAGTTTTGAGTTCCTTTAATGTATTTCAACCTGGACATTTTGTAACTGTTTCTTTGAACTGATTTGGGGTTAATTGGAAGTGTTTTGGCTCACGAAACTGAGATGGAGGTTGGGGACTGTTTAAATGAATTGTGAGTGTTAATATGAACTGTTTAAATGATTTTTACTGAGATTTTAGTTCACTTTTGAACTGTTTTTGGGGTCATGCAATGTTGTACTGACCTGAGCTTTAATGGGACTGCTGTAAACTGGTCTTCTAAATTCTTTGAACTGATTTTGAGTTGTTGGACTGTTGTTTAATTACTTAACCTGAGAATGGTTTAAGGAGGGGGGGACTGGGTGATGTTGTAACTAGTTAAACTGTTTTTCTTTTGGGTTCTGTTAACTGATTTCCTTGAGTTTTGTTGAGATCAATGTGTGAACTGAGATCCCCTTTCATTTCACTATATTTGTAGTGGTCAATTCCCTAACACAAGTCACATACAACACTCTCACATGCCTCACAGTTCACTCCCCTCACACACACTTTGGCACACATGTTTCCTCACCCTAACACTCTAGCCTACCACTTATCACACCCAAGTCATGACTCACCCATACTCCTAGACACCATATCTCACATCACTCCCATGTATACACCCACACACATACACACATGAACACTCACATGTTCACTCTCAAGTCACCACACACATATGTTTCCCTATACATGTCTATGTATATATAATATATGCATGTGTGTGTACTAGTATATGTGTATTATATAAATATATGTGTGATATGAATATAGGTAGCCTATATGCTAGTGTATTCTATATTATATTAAATATCAATATGTGTAATTCTATATTAGATTATAATATATCAATATGTGTTGTATTTTAGATTTGAATATGGTCATGTGTTATGTATTATAGGCATAGTATAGCCTATAGCCTAGGCTCTTAGCCTATGGGTGTATCTGTGTGTTAGTATAGAGTCTAGATAGACTTGTTTAGTCTTGATTAGGCCTAGAACAGACTAATTAGACTAGTATAAACTAGTTTGACCTAGTTTGACTTCTAGAGTTGACCAAGAGTTGACTTTGGCCTAGATTGACCTAGAATTATGTAGAATGCATAGTAGGACTTCATTATATCATTTTAGACTTGTTGTGACCTGTGCTGTTCTGATTAGGAGCCAGACACCTCTCCTCGGACAGTACATTTCATCCGGACACTCAGATACAGACGAGTACATTCTCTGATCATTTCATATCATGCTTAGAATTATTTCCTGTATTAAATTACTTTACTTGATACTGTCACGTTGGTCACACGGATTAGTACTATATGGATCCCTTCTTGAGATGTTATCCCTTCAGGGAGCATCGGGTATTCTATGTTCTGTGCGTTTCACTTACATGGCGTATTATTTGCTTCCTTGGTTCTTTGATCACTTGTGACATATACCCATATGATCACAGAGTCTTCTTTGAATCCTTATCCCATTTATGGGACTACTATGTATCACCCTTCGGGGGCATATCACCCTTTGGGGGCTTATCACCCTTTGGGGGCATATTACCCTTTGGGGGCTTATCACCTTTCGGAGGCTTATCACCTTTCGGAGGCTTATCACCCTTTGGGGGCATATCACCCTTTGGGGGCTTATCACCTTTCGGAGGCTTACCATCCTTCGGGGGCTGTTACATAGAATCATAACATAACCTGGTTGGATCCTTGTGTATTAATTGGGGGTACGGGGGAGTATAAATAGCCATGTGAACAATTTCCAAAGTAGAATAGCCATGTACGCCTCTTTAGTATAGCCATGTACAAATCAAGCCGTTCACATGTCGACTTTGTGCTCTAAATTACTAGTCACTGGTAGCTCTTTACTTATAGTAGATATTTCTATTACAGTTCTCTCTCTTTGTTTACATACTGCATTTCTTCAGTATCTATATCTTACTTTACTGCATGATTATATTTTCTAACCTGCTATGAACTGTTGAGATGCACTGTACTCGCTCCTGTCTTGACTGGACCTGTTGAAAATATTACAGAGGGCGAGGAGGAGGCCTGTGAGGATACCTTCTACGGGACAGCTCTAGCTGAGGACATCACCCCCACTGCCTAGTCTAGTTTAGTTAGGCCTTATCTTATTTTTATGTTGTCTTGAGACTGTTTAGCTAGACTTTACTTCTGTTCAGAGATGATGAGTTGTATATATTCTTTTATATTCTGTAGCTGGGATATGTACTCTGGATATTTGCTGGGATATTATCTTAGACTATTCTATCTTCTGTATTCCTTGAGTTCCATATCATATCGTGCTTTCTTCTTCCTTAGTTGTGATTGAGTTCTTTTACTGCTATGTCACCCCCATTCGGGGAGTATAAACTGCTTAGCTTATATTGTTAGATGTTGTGACCTAGGACAGCGTTCTACCGCCGACACTGTGGCGTAGGCTGGGCGTCGTTACGTTCTCGTACCCTCACAGTGGGTGCGGGTCGTGACAGTCCCTTTGCAACTTGTTATTGCACTTATGTTGCCCCTGTCAATGTGTTCCCTACACCAATACATCAGCTTCAGTACAAGGACCCATCTAATATTTTCTCTTGCACAGAGACTATATTTTGACATTGCTCTGTATGGACTAGGTACTGTCGTTGCATATGCATAAGACCGTAGATACATTCGTTTCCCAACTGTGCTCCTGCACATGGCCCAACATGAGACACCTATTTCTTTGATCCTATTACTGCTGCTGTCATGACCCGCTCCCGCTTTTCAGAATACAAGTATGTAGCCAAGTCCAGCCTACGCCGCTGCATCGGCAGTAGTACGCTGTATAGGTCTCAATATCAATCTCAAAAATAACAAAATCACATCTATTTGCTGATTCATAATAATTATTCAAATTACAAATCCAATAATTCATCAAAACGACATTCGGGAACAAACTCGCTAAAATAAAAGAACTATCTAAACTAGAATCTAAGATCGGCCTCCATGATCTCTATCTCCCCCATATAGTCCATAACACAAAAGTAGGAAGCATGGCAAGTCACCTGGAACGATCCAGTCAAGAAAGGAGCAAAGTACAATCCTATTGCATTTATGTTACTTAATACAAAATAAGCTAGGCAGTAAAGATGTAGTAGAAAATAAAGAAATATGTAGATGAACTGGAAATAATAAACATGTACAATAAACTACAAGCAAGAATAGGGATGAACAAGACAACTGGTAATAAACATGTACAATAAACAAACAATGTATTTGAAATACCTTTTGACATGTGAACGACTGGGCTAATACGACATATCATACGATGGCTATCCACATTTTTTGGTACGGCTAACCCATATGTGAGGTGTATGACTTAGCTATCCACATTAGACATTCATTGGGGTTTGTCCACATACCTACCGAGTATTTTTCCTCCCGACTCACTAAATAGTCAACAATGAGTAATGATATAATCAAGCCTATTGTGTCACAATCGTGTCTCAATAGGATACTCAATGAAACAATAGCATTAAAATATAATAAGTGCATAAAGCAATAGTGTACTTGCCTCAAGTTAAGTTGCAGTTGACGTATGTGACACAATTTTGATTTGGTTGAAAGTTATCGTCGTTATGGCTAACCGTGACTAAATTGGTAAATTACTGGTCAAATCTGAGTCCAACGAATTAAATAAAATATTAACGAATGTCTAAATTTTTGGAAAATTTATATGTTATAGATATTCGTGTTAGCTTTTCAAAACTTCAAACGGATCATAAAACGGAGTTCGGGATCTCCCGAAATCTCGAAAATAGTGCGATGCATCAATTTTTGGACAACCGACACTCAAATAAATCTCCAGAAATTCACGTAATTAACTACAGAAAATAAAATATTGATTTAGAAATCTAACCTCGATACGGTTCTAATAAAAAAGGGAGAGGTAAAATAGAGTCCGCAGTTGGTCACAATGACTTCACGAAGTTTCTCTAGCTTAAAAAAGGCTAAAATTTATGACAAATTTTGGCCTATTTTTGACGAAAAATAGAGGAATTTTGGAAAAAAAAAATATGGAAGATGACATAGGTTCAATAGGTTTATATAAAGGATAGTCATTACTTAATTAGGATTAGATTGGAAGGGTTTTGGTTTTGGGAGAAGAATACAGACTCCTTAAATAGATGAGATTGACTCATAATTCGTAATTTTGAAGGGTCAATAATATAATGAATATCCATTAAATTCAAATCAAATCAATCTCAAAACTATATGGATCAAATCTCAATCCATAATTGATCAAAATAATAATAGAAAAAAGCAAAGGGAGGCTTCCTTTTATGTAGGAGATGAAAGATTTCCTAAATAAGGAAGGATTATATTCAATGAATTAAATCCTTCCATTAATTAAATTAGATTTGATCCAATTCCAATCCATAATTAATCACAATAATATTACTTTAAAATAATATCTAATATTTTAAATAATCTTTAAAATAGATTTCATAAAATCAAATATCAAAAATGTTGATAAGAGTAACTCAAATATTCCTAATGTATATTTTCATAAATACAAATCTCATCTAAAATAATATAGCAATAAATTAAAACTAAATCCAATCATAATTTAGAATTGACCACATCTAAATCCAATAATATCTAATAATTCAATAATATTTAAAAATAGATTTTTATAAATATAAACTTAAACATAATTGATAATAGAAAATTAATAAGTTTGAAAGTATATCTTTTTATAAAAACAAAATCAAATTTTTTTAAAAATAGTTTGACAAATCCCTTTGTCAATATAAATATCTTTTATAGAATTAAGAAAAATAAAATTTATTTTCTAACTAGAAAATATATAAAACTAAAAATAAAATAAAAAATAAAAAAATCAGGAAGTGGGGTTACAAATCTACCTACCTTAGAAAAATTTCGTTCTCGAAATTTCAATAGATACAATTAGGCACGACTAAGATTATAATCAAGAGAAGAAAATTCAATTGGTATGAATAAGCATGACAAGAATAAAATGATATAATTCATGATTAATTTAGTCAGGCATAATCGCGGATAGAATCGAAACCTTAAGAGAAGATATGATTTGCTACGATCAAATTATAGTCCAAATGGTGTAGTCACGACCAAAATTAAGAACGATCAAAATTCGAAATCGTTTCGTCACGGTCTATTATTTAACCAAATTATTTAGGTATGATTATCAAATCTAGATACGATTATGTATCTAGTGGAAAGAAATCAAAATAGGTTTAAAAGATTACTAGGAAACCTAATAATGATATGAAAATAAAAGATAAGAAAGAAAGGTTCAAGAAAGAAAATTGTGAACCATGAAAATCAATAGTCGTATGCCAAAAAGGATGTAGTCTTGATAATATTCAAAAATCGTAAGCATTTTGGAAGTCATTTTACCGAAAATTTATGCATCATCAGTGTACATCTGGCTGTAGTAAATTCTTGATTTCATGGCTCAAATAAGGATACAATATCGAACACTCTATCAACTCTATCCAAAATTAACATAATAACTTAAGAATCAAAATAAGACAACTAGGACATAGTTTTAATAATATTCGATAATCTATGCTTACTTGAAATTACTTCAACTTAGGGATCATATCTTGCTAGTGCGCTGCTGGCTGCAGTGAACCCGCGGTCTCCATAATTCAAATAAATGGGGACAGTGCGCATCTGCATGGCCATTGTAAGTCATCGAAAATTATTCTAACTATATCCATAAGAATTTCAAGGGAGCTTTTAAAAATTCAAACAAGTCGATCACGATAGGAAAAGTGTAAGTATCTGTCCTTGAAGTGAAAGTATCAATTTTGAAAATCAAACGATCGATTAGGAAGAGAACGATCGAAGACGAGAGAAATATAAATTATATATATCTTGAATTTCAAAAAAAACCGATTCAGAATAAATATACGAATAATTGAATCAAGTTAGGCTCAAAAGTCAATAGATGGAAATATAATATTTGACTCTTAGAAAAAAATTACTATGGCCAATGGGAATTAAATACAAATTTTACGATAGGATGATAATGATTAGATGAGAAAAATAAGATTGCACAAATGATCAAGATTAGGAATCGAATCCTAGGAAGTCATAATTTACCAAGTGAATAGTCTACCCACCTTTGATCCTACCATCATGTCGAAATACAATAGTACATTCCTCTAGAAAAATTTCTCAAGTTATCTAATAGGGTTTAGAATTCAATAAATCATTAACTAAATCATGTAGCCTATATAGCAACTTTAACTATCCAATAGTCAAATTCAATAAGGACTTTCCTATGGTATACCTAGTCCTAACCATTCTAATAAAATCAAATCAATCATAATTGTGAATGAGCACTTCCTAGTCGCAGGCTCGCAATAGTACAACTAACTTAAGTACTATCACGAGTTCGTACAATTTTGCAAAAATAGACCTGCATAGGCCACTAAAAAAAACTTGTCATGACCCGCTCACGCTTTTCAGAATACGAGTATGTAGCCAAGTCTAGCCTACGCTGCAGCATCGGCGATAGTACACTGTCTAGGTCTCAATATCAATCTCAAAATAACAAAATCACATCTATTTGCTCATTCGTAATAACTATTCAAATTATAAATCCAATAATTCATCAAACGACATCCGGGAACAAACCTGCTAAAATAAAAGAACTATCTAAACTAGAATCTAAGGTCGACCTCCAAGATCTCTATCTCCCCCGTATAGTCTATAGCACAAAAGTAGAAAATATGGCAAGTCACCTGCAACAATCCAGTCAGAAAAGGAGCAAAGTACATTCCTATTGCATTTATGTAACTTAATCCAAAATAAGCTAGACAGTAGAGATGCAGTAGAAAATAAAGAAACATGTAGATGAACTGGAAACAATAGACATGTACAAAAAAATACTAAAAAATATATAAAAATAAAAAATAAAAAATAAAAAATAGGGAAGTGAGCTTACAACTGCCCACAGGTAAATTTTTCCCGTAGATCTAGTTTTCTGCCTACAAGTCTGTAGGTAATGCCTATACCAGCATAGATACTCACCTCCCTGGATACCTTACATGTATAGTACCCTAAATTGTTTATGTGCTCCTCGTACTCCCTAGTGTAACATGTAGTCCCTAGGTAACATATGTACCTAACTACACATGGCATACACCACTGTCTATGGCCTCCTTATGCACACAAACTGGTCACAACCAGTTGCCTACACTAATCGATACCTACACAGGTTCTCTTGCACTTGGTTTTATAATTGCTGCCTCTTCCTGCCCCTAGTATGGTATATCCCTAGGCTACACATGATACACCAATTCAATTCCCCTATGTTTTATGGGGTATTGATAACTCTCCTAGCCACCAACCCATATATGCATATCCTATTTACTGTTGTTGCACATGCCCACGTATCCTGCTGATACCCAAGTAAAATAACTCCTAGGACCCTGCCTCTAACTGTCTAAAACCTGTACCTTGGTTACCTACAATCCCCCAAAAAGGACTGATATTTTATATCTGTAGGAAAACAACAGTCCACCTAGGACTGCTACCAACCTAGACCACCTATATACATGGCATAGGATTTCTCTTTGGCAAATAACATATGTGTAATGATGCAAGACATATGGCTTTGTGCTGCTGCCCTGCTTCACCTTCATCTATAGGCGAGTACAGTCGCAGGTATACATGGTTCCATGCTTATGGATACCAATTGATAAATACCTGCAGTATTTTGGCCCACCTTGCACATGTTTACTTATCCTCATAAGATCGGTTACAACACCTACAATGCACCCTCTCCTATAGAACCATTCCCAAAACTCCCATACCTCTGGCACACCAATCTCGTAGTGTTCATTGATACCTATACTCGAAGTACTCACCCCTGTTATACAGATTCAACTTCATACCCCCAACCTCCTAAATCTCCTCTAGGTTCTTTTAGTAATTATATCAAACACCATGAATCATTGATCCTTACTAAAATTATAGGAGTATATGGGAGATTAAATTTTATCAAATAGATGTTGGTAATCGAGATGCCTCGACGCAGTGGATAGCACGGCCAAGACTTCTCCTCCTTCTTGCTTATTCCACCACGAGCACCCTTGTCGGCTTTGAATTGAGAGGAAGGAAGTAGGGAATAGATATTACGGTTTGGAGAAGAGGAGATTGATCAATTCCTCAATTTATACATATGCTTAGATATGATCGAAATCAAATTTTAATTGTTAGTAGGATTTGAACCCTGCTCCTCGAAGGATTTGAATTTGTAGCCGTAGAGCATTTGAATGGCAAAATAGCACTACCCCCCTTCTAACCCTGTTTTTTCATAATAACCCTTTTCTAACAATTAAATCCTATTATACCTATAACTTAATTCTTTTAGGGATTAACTAAATATATATAAGACTATAATAAACTAAATTTAATACTTTGTAACAACAATACTTAAAATTATACTTTTAAATAATACTCAATATTATCAAATAATATTTTGAAACATTTTTTGTAAATTCAAATCATAGTAGTAAATGATATAATAAATCCATAATCCTAGAAGTCTATTTTTTGTAAACATAAAACTTCCTTTAAAATAAATTTGGCAAATCTCTTTTCCTTTCAAAATATCTATAATAGAATTTAAAAATATATATTTCTTATCTAGGAAATATTTAAAATTAAACAAAATAAATAAAATTTAAAAAAACTCGGAAAGTGGGCTTACAAATCTACCTACATTAGAAAAATTTTGTCCTCGAAATTTTAAAGGATACAATTAGGCATGATTAAGAATATAATCAAGAAATGATACGATCAATGACCATAAGAGTTAGATCGCAAATTGAATCGAACCTTAAGAAAAGATACCACGTGGCACGATTAAAGTATAGTTAAAGGGGTCTAGTCACAATGGTCAAGGATATAATCGAAATAGAATTAGCTAAACAAAAAAAAGTCATTAGGCACGATTAACTACTATTGGAGTTATATAGGCCGTGGAAGCATAAATAAATTTTATAGACCAAGTCAAAGAAGTTGAGAGCTTTACGCAAGTTAAACTGAGTCAGATTCATATTTTACGCAGAGAGGAAACAGAGTAAACTCTACGCAAGCTCTTTTACGCGAGAACCATTCTCAGCATTTACGCAAGAGACAGGCTGTTAGATTGCATTTAATGTGCGTGATTTTGATCTGACAGAATGATTTTCTGACAAGAACAGTGCACAGAAGCCGAAAAGATTTTTTCACCAAACCCAACGCTTGTTGTTTAGTGTGCAGATGGGCTACTTTACGCTCAAGAGATTGCTTCTTTTACGCACGAAAGCTATTCGAGTTTTTACGCTCAAGGCTTTTTCGTGTGCGTAGAGTTTATTTGAGCTAATTATACGCTCAAGGCTACTTTTCAGCCACTTTACGCAGGAAGTTTATTTGGGGTTATTTTACGCCCTGTCTGCTACTTTACGCAGGAAGTATATTTTGGGTCATTTTTACGTCCAATCTTTTCTGGCTACATGAGAACGTGGTATGCTTACGTGGCTTTCATGCCACATTTATCGAGGAACGTGTATACGTGCTCTTCCTATTTTGTTGAAGTAGTGGGACACGTGTCACCATGCGTAGAGATCAAAACTCTACATGAGACACGTGTCATCACGCGTAGAGGTTGATTTTTGTCACGACCCGCACCCTTTTTTTTTTTTAAACGGATACAAGACGTGTCCAAGCCAGCCTACGCCGCAGTGTCGGCGGTAGAACGCTGTCACGGCCATGAAGATCAAAATCACAAATAATGCTCATTCACATAATTAATTTAACTTACAAAGATTACAAGTTTTACATTTGTAGAAGAATATAAACTTGTACAAATAAAGGTATGACTACAACTCAACTATCTAGCTAGTCTCTAGGCTTTTGTCTGCAAGTATCCCCTGTCACTTTCCAAGCTAAGTGAATCCACGGCTGACCTGAAAATGTTGGTTTCCAGTCAAGAATGGAACGAGCACAATTCACTGAATGCAATTTTAAATAAAGAAAATGACTATAAGACAAAGGTTAGGCATCAATCATGAGTTTTGAAAATAACAGTAAAGCCGTAAGAAAATCAATAGTAAAAATAGACCAATATACTTTCCGCCGTTAGAAGTACCTTTGACATGTGATCGGTCTGGGGTGCTACACCGCACGGTCTACGATATGTACTTGCAGAAAAGTAACAATGTCTACAATGTCTACAATATCTACAATGTCTACAATATCTACAATGTCTACAATATCTACAATGTCTACAATATCTACAATGTCTACAATATTTACAATGTCTACTACAATATTTACAATGTCTACAATATCTACAATGTCTACGATATCTACAATGTCTACAATATCTACAATGTCTACAATATCTACAATGTCTACGATATCTACAATGTCTACAATATCTACAATGTCTACAATATCTACAATGTCTACGATATCTATAATGTCTACGATATCTACAATGTCTACGATATCTACAATGTCTACGATATCTACAATGTCTACGATATCTACAATGTCTACGATATCTACAATGTCTACGGTCTGATCACACATCCTTGGTACTTCTCATTCCCGACTCAACAATTTATAATAGAGTATAAAAATCACATAACCAATGACTAACCAATGAAATATAGTAAAGATCAATATCGAAATGCAAACAATAAACTGTACTCGCCTGTGGTCCTCTGCTGGTGAAACCGACAGTCTGAACTACTCAATGTGCCACAATAGTCAAAATCCGTACAACAGTCCCCGGAAGCTGAAATAAACATTACCAATGTTCTCAGAATAGTCAATTTAGCTAGGATTGCCTGTCCTTAAGTCCAATTCTGGACACAGGGACAAAACGGTAATTTCGGGCCAAAATAATGTCCGCCGTTGGACCCGCTTTGTACCGAAAAATATGCCAGAGTCAACGGTCTCTAAAGTCATCAAACTACATGTCTACGGATCCAGTTTTTGATATGAATCCAACCGTATGTCCAAAGTTGGATTCCGGCGGGCCGTGCACAAAATCGTCCATTGAGTGGGACCGTGGGCCCGCAAAACGACGATTTTACCAACTGTCTCAGAATCGGATCAAACTTGGCATGCAGGACCAAAAAAACGATACGGTTCTGTTGGCGCAAGTTTCATCTCGATCTGACGAGCGTGCACAAAGTAATTGGAGAATTTGCAAAGTGCACGATACGGTGAATTTCGACGGATACGCATCAAATTCGTCGCGCACACGCGACCAATTTGAATTCCGCCAAAGCCCACACGACCACGAAGCTGTTACGCAGCTTTCGATGCTTTCGGTTCGCGACCACGTCGCCCGGTTTGACGGGACGCACGTCGTGTGGAACAATTTTATTGATTTATCATTATTATAAACATTGTTTAGTGGTCATCTGTTTATAAAACACTTAGTTTTAATTAAGTATTCCTACTACTGTTCTTTGTATGCTAATCTTATGTATATTAAAAGTTATCATGCACTAACATTATTGTTTGGGAAGGAAAAGTTTAATAAAAAAATCACTTCATCATATAATAACTTATAATAACCAAAAAGGTAAAAGATTGTGTCTTAAGCAATAGTGCTTAAGGAGGAGGGGCTTATATGCAAATTATACCATTAACCTTTGGTTGAAACAGAGCACCTGCTCCTTTGCTTACGTGAATTGTGAATAGTGCATGGTATTCCTCTTGCTAGGTGAACATAATTGCATGGAGAGGGGATCACGTGAACAGTATTCCAAAGCCATATTTATTTCATGTTGTGATTACTAATCACCTAGGCCCCGTTTGGTTCACCGGGTTGGACAATGTAATGTAATCGACATTACGTCGTAATCCCAATTAAGATGTTTGGTTGGACAATTTTTCTCTAGATGTAATGTAATAGCAATTACAAACTTGATTACATTACATCTATTCCTATTCAAATCAATTACATCCTAAAACCTATGTAATCCTAATTACATTACATCCTCAAATCATAAATTACAATTTTACCCTTTAAGAAATTTTCGATCTCTTAAAATCCCGATCGGTGGAGGAGAGAGAAATTTAAACCTAGATCTAAAAATTCCTTCACTCCTCCTCCTCCCCCTCCGCCGCCTCCACCGCCCGCCCCCTCCTCCGGCCGCCCCCTCCGGTGCCTCCTCCTCCTCCTCCTCCTCCTCCTCCTCCTCCTCCTCCTCCTCCTCCGCTGCACCCATCCGGTGCCGCCGTCTCCTCCTCCTCCTCCGTTGCCTCCACCTCCTCCTCCTCCTCCTCCGTTGCCTCCACCTCCTCCTCCTCCACCACCGCCTCAGCCTCCGCCTCCTCCTCCGCCTGCCGGAGCTCGAAAATTTCAAGGTATTATTCCTAGATCTAAAAATTTTGGGTTCTACTTGCTAGAAGTTTTTTTTAATGAAAATTTGGGTTTAATTTATTTGAATGTTAGATGAAAATATTATGAATGATTTGGGTTCTACTTGCTCGAAAATCCCAAGTTTGTATGTGGAAGTTTGAAATTTTATTTGAATGTTAGATAAAAAATTATTTGAATGTTAGGGATGAATCTCCAAGTACTGCTTTATATATTTGAATGTTAGATGAAAATTTATTTGAATGTTAGATGAAAATCCCAAGTTTGTATATCATCCCAAGTTAGGGATGAATCTCCAAGTACTGCTTTATATATTTGAATGTTAGATGAAAATTTATTTGAATGTTAGATGAAAATTTATTTGAATGTCTCATCTTCATTCAAGTGAGAAATACTATGAATTTGTTTTCTGATTATATGGAAGTATTCATGCAGTAATGGCTCGTCTTCATTCAAGTGAAAGAAAGAAGTTGATTGCCATATGTACTCACTGGTTGCACATTTCCAATTTACTAAACTGGTTTTTTCAAGCTGTTGCTTCTACATCTATGATGTATGCTAGAAGAAAGTCTTTAGAGAGACATAAATATGCACTTAACTTCTTCAGAAATAGGGAGATAGTAAACGAGTTGGTTTATAGGAGTGAAACTCATTGTGTTGAACAATTAAGGATGAGTAGGCGTGCTTTTCATGTTCTGTGTGAAAAAGTTGAAAGAGATGGCGGTTTAAAGGCATCAAAGAATCTATTGGTGGATGAGCAAGTGGCAATATTTTTGCATATCATAGGACATGATATGAAGAATCGGAATATTAAATTTCTTTTTAAGAGATCGGGTGAGACAGTTAGCAAGTATTTCAACAATGTTTTGAATTCTATCATACGCCTGCAAGAAGACTTGTTGAAAAAACCAGAACCAATTCCAGAAAACTGCAATGATGAGAGATGGAAATATTTTAAGGTATGAAGTATAACCTTGTAACATAATATGTAGCATCTTCTTAGAAAAATTGTATTTAACTACGCTGATTATCTTTTCTCTAAATATATAGGGATGTTTAGGGGCACTAGATGGGACACATGTTAGTATGAGAGTTCCTTTAGAAGATCAAGCTAAGTTCCTTTAGAAAAATTGTAATGAGATTTATTATTATCTCTGTGAACTTTGAATGGAAACTTTGAATGTCATTAGTTTTATGTTATCCTTTTGAATGGAAACTTGTAATGAGATTTATTATTTCTGTGTTCTCCTTTTTGAATGGAAACACAAATAGTTTCTGTATGTATTGCATCCATGTGCTTGATTTCTTATGAACTATCACTGGCATGTGTAAACTGTCATATATCAATTAATATGAACTATCATGATTCTGATACATCCTGGAGCATATTTGTACTCAGCAGTCTGCTGTTACCTGGAGCATATTTGTTACCTGGAGCATATTTGTACTCAGCAATCAAATTTAAATGTTCGAATTAAATTTGAACATTTCGATAGATATATATGCACATCATTTAGGAAAGAAAGATTGTTGTTGAATATTTTTATTATTTAGTATGGAAAGATTGTTGGGCCAACCCAATTTGAGAGGATTGGTCGTTTAGCTGGCTGGCTGGCTTTGTTGTTGTTTTTGAAACCAAATCCAAATACATATATGATAGTTTTTGTCAGTCTGGCAACACACAGCATGTTGGATCCCCAGGTTTTTTTTGTAGGAGAAATGGTTTGATATGGTTGGATCTCCAGGTTGTTATGGTTGGATCTCCAGGTTGTTCAGGTTGTTCAGGTTTTTTTGTTTGTTATGTGTCAAGTAGAATATAATTTCTGTTATTGAATGCATGAGTTACATATATATGATTTCTGTTATTGTCTATATGATTTCTGTTATGATTTCTGTTATTGTCTCCAGGTTGTTCAGGTTGTTCAGGTTCAGTTTTTTAAAATTTGTAGTCATATTTAAATCCTCAGGTTCTTATTTAAATCTCTCCAGATCTGCTATCCATCTGAATCCCCTTCTCTGATCTTCTTTTATCCTCAGGTTCAAATTGGCATGCTCTTTATTTCTGCTTTATAAGTCCTTTTACTATATATAATGACTATTCTTTCCAATTTTAAATTGTTACATGATGCCCAAATATTCTTCAACATCTAATGCATTCGGGTTTATTTTATAGTCACTACTATGTAGAAAGTGTTTGTACTTGCACAAGTTCTTACAAAAACATTTACTCAAGAGTCAAGATACATACTAGTCTAATAAGTAATAAGTAGTTTCTTGTTATGATTTCTGTTATGATTTCTGTTATTGTCTCCAGGTTGTTCAGGTTGTTCAGGTTCAGTTTTTTAAAATTTGTAGTCATATGTTACTTGGTTGTTGAATGCATGAGTTACATATATATGATTTCTGTTATTGTCTATATGATTTCTGTTATGATTTCAGGAAAATGGCTAATCGGGGTCCGGGAAGAAACAAGTTCAAGTGGACCAAGGAACAAGATGTAAAACTCATTGAGACTCTTCAAGAGTTGCGCAATGAAGGAGAAATCAGGCCCGACACTTATCTCAAAGCGGGTAGCTTGACCAAAATCCATGAGAAACTTGAGCAAAAGCTACCTGGTTCGGGTATTCAAAAGAAACCACATATCGAATCCCGGAAGAGGGTTTTAAGAGAGAATTTTAACATTGTCCATGCTTTATTGACGGGCCCAAATTGTAGTGGTTTTGAAAGGGACCCCGAGACAAAAATGGTGACCGCAGAGGATGCCGTTTGGGATGCATATCTGAAGGTAAATAATATCTATTGTTTGATTTATTGTTATCATAATTTCATGCATCCTGTTTTTTCTATTTTTTCTGTTTTTCTGAATCTTCTGTTGCATGTTCATGGAACCTGCCAAATATGTTTCACTACTCTCTGCTTGAAATATGGTTAGAGGTCTATTTTGGCAGTCACATACTCACACATTTGATTCATGAGACTACTGACTGACTGGCTTGAACTTTACTGATATTGGACCATCTGCATAGTATTGATGGTCCAAGAGAGCCCTCTGAAAAATAAAAAAAACATTTAAACATACAGAAAGAGAGAGGGACACCATCTACAGCTAAATCCAGAACATAGTCATCAAGTTTCTGGACATGGTTTCCCATCTGCAGAACTTATCCCTCCTTTCAATAGTGACTTGAAATATGTTTTCTTTGTTCTACAGTATATAGTTAAAATCTTCTCCTTATTTTTTCTTTCATCTGAAGCAATCTGTAATGCAAATGAATGTTATTTAGCTGCTTTTTAGTTCTTGGTTCTTAAATATGCATTATGAAGGTTTTTGCATGTATGCATTTGCTGGTGTTGTGGCTTTGGTTTGGGAAGAATTTCCTGTTCAATTTGGACTGTTAGCTGATTGAAGTTTGTGTACATTGTTCATTATTCTACTAGCTGATTGAACTTTATTGTTTTTGATAAAAAAAAATGCATTGTCCAGTGACCCTGCTAGCATGTTCCATTATTTAGGCAGGTATTTTACTGTTGCAATCTCATTATAGCCAAAAAATGGAGGTAAAAAAAACTAGTAGTATATATGCACATGTACTGTTGCAGGTATTTTACAATATTTAGATAGAATAGAAGAGATTATTTATCTGCATTCCTCTCCATTTCATTATATGCACATGTACTTCTTATTTTAATGTTTTATTTTCAGAGTCATCCAGAGGCAAAAAAATTCAGAGACGTACCGATCAAATACTATGATGAGTTGAGCATGATCTTTGGAAAAGATCGAGCCATTGGAAATCTTGCAGAGACTCCTGCTGATGTGGTTGAAGAGTTGGAGAATCAAGAGGTCAATGATACGACGGAGACTTCCCAAATTCCTGTCAACGCATCTTCAAATGATTCTCAACTTCCTTCTAATTCAGTTTTTGACTCTGACGTGACCTCAAGAAGGCAAAAGAGGAAGCGTGATGATGCCACCATCTTTGTTGAAGGGGTTCAGAGTGCAGCCCGTATCATTGCTAGTGAGATTCGGGAGTCCTCATGTCGTTTGAGTCGGGCTTTGGGAGAAGAGGATAATGAGAACAAAAAGATAATATATGATGAGCTAAAAAAGTTGTCTGGACTTACCATGGCGGAGAGGCACAGAGCACACTTCCTTATTGGTTGTGATTCTAGCAAAGTCGGCTTATTTTTTAGTGTTCCCGATGAAGAGAGAGAAATTTGGGTGAAAAGTCTTTTAGAGTTTGCGTAGGATTTGGTGGATTTTATTTCATTACCGGATATTTCAGTTACATGATACAATGAGATATTATTTTGATCATTTGTTATATGATACCATATGAATGTTCTGGTTTATAACTATTTGAACTTTTGTTTGAGATGGAATGAAATTTATTTTATATCATTGTTATTTTTTCTACTTTCTTACGTGATACGGTGTAATGTTTTGTTTTATTTGGTTACCGGATATTTTTTATTAATTATAAAGTAGTAAATTTGGCCAAAAAATATACATATAAATATTAAGGGTATATTTGTCAAAATAACACAAATAATTAATATTATTCGATTACATTACATGTTAAACCAAACACTTGAATGTAATTGGTATTACATTCCATGGTTTAATTACATGTTCCAACCAAACATAGCAATGTAATTGTAATTCCATTACATTACAAACCCAATTACATTACAAACCCAATTATACTTTCCGCCGTTAGAAGTACCTTTGACATGTGATCGGTCTGGGGTGCTACACCGCACGGTCTACGATATGTACTTGCAGAAAAGTAACAATGTCTACAATGTCTACAATATCTACAATGTCTACAATATCTACAATGTCTACAATATCTACAATGTCTACAATATCTACAATGTCTACAATATTTACAATGTCTACTACAATATTTACAATGTCTACAATATCTACAATGTCTACGATATCTACAATGTCTACAATATCTACAATGTCTACAATATCTACAATGTCTACGATATCTACAATGTCTACAATATCTACAATGTCTACAATATCTACAATGTCTACGATATCTATAATGTCTACGATATCTACAATGTCTACGATATCTACAATGTCTACGATATCTACAATGTCTACGATATCTACAATGTCTACGATATCTACAATGTCTACGGTCTGATCACACATCCTTGGTACTTCTCATTCCCGACTCAACAATTTATAATAGAGTATAAAAATCACATAACCAATGACTAACCAATGAAATATAGTAAAGATCAATATCGAAATGCAAACAATAAACTGTACTCGCCTGTGGTCCTCTGCTGGTGAAACCGACAGTCTGAACTACTCAATGTGCCACAATAGTCAAAATCCGTACAACAGTCCCCGGAAGCTGAAATAAACATTACCAATGTTCTCAGAATAGTCAATTTAGCTAGGATTGCCTGTCCTTAAGTCCAATTCTGGACACAGGGACAAAACGGTAATTTCGGGCCAAAATAATGTCCGCCGTTGGACCCGCTTTGTACCGAAAAATATGCCAGAGTCAACGGTCTCTAAAGTCATCAAACTACATGTCTACGGATCCAGTTTTTGATATGAATCCAACCGTATGTCCAAAGTTGGATTCCGGCGGGCCGTGCACAAAATCGTCCATTGAGTGGGACCGTGGGCCCGCAAAACGACGATTTTACCAACTGTCTCAGAATCGGATCAAACTTGGCATGCAGGACCAAAAAAACGATACGGTTCTGTTGGCGCAAGTTTCATCTCGATCTGACGAGCGTGCACAAAGTAATTGGAGAATTTGCAAAGTGCACGATACGGTGAATTTCGACGGATACGCATCAAATTCGTCGCGCACACGCGACCAATTTGAATTCCGCCAAAGCCCACACGACCACGAAGCTGTTACGCAGCTTTCGATGCTTTCGGTTCGCGACCACGTCGCCCGGTTTGACGGGACGCACGTCGTGTGGAACAATTTTATTGATTTATCATTATTATAAACATTGTTTAGTGGTCATCTGTTTATAAAACACTTAGTTTTAATTAAGTATTCCTACTACTGTTCTTTGTATGCTAATCTTATGTATATTAAAAGTTATCATGCACTAACATTATTGTTTGGGAAGGAAAAGTTTAATAAAAAAATCACTTCATCATATAATAACTTATAATAACCAAAAAGGTAAAAGATTGTGTCTTAAGCAATAGTGCTTAAGGAGGAGGGGCTTATATGCAAATTATACCATTAACCTTTGGTTGAAACAGAGCACCTGCTCCTTTGCTTACGTGAATTGTGAATAGTGCATGGTATTCCTCTTGCTAGGTGAACATAATTGCATGGAGAGGGGATCACGTGAACAGTATTCCAAAGCCATATTTATTTCATGTTGTGATTACTAATCACCTACTTCTTCTTCAACTCTATTCTACTCAAGAAAGAATTTCTCACCTGCGACGTCAAGAAAGATGTGGCAGGCCATACAGCCTACGAATGACGTTGTTACACCTCTTCTTCTTCTCCTACTTCATCGCACGTGCTGAGTAGAAGAGGGGAGGAGTGTGACAGAGCTCGTCGTCCTCGCGACGTGGTGCCGCGGACAGCACGACCGTACCGATGGTGAAGAGGTCGACTTCGTATGACGGATCGGTGAGGCTGCAGAAGATAGCCGCGGTGGTCTCCTCCTAGTCGGGGTTCGCTGCTGGTGCTAGTATGGTGCACCGGCCCATGGCTGGGAAGGTCGCGCGTGAAGGGAGACACACGGCTCGCGCCTTGGCGGCGCCGGAGAGTGGCCGCCGATCTCGCGTGGAGGGAGGCGCGCGACATCAGCTGCTCTAAAGGGCAGCAGAAACTCAACGGCATCAATGGCACGCTCCTGTCGGAGGCGGGGGCTGTTGCTCGACGGGAAAACACGACGGGGCGATGTCGAGCCCACTGCAGCGTTCGCCGACGTCGACGGAACGTCGACTCGAACACCCGTGTCGTGCCGAGGAGTCGCAGTCGGCGGGATCACGAGGGAGGAAGCCTACTCGAGTCCTCAAGCCCGCCTTGTCGGGGATGGGAGGCGGATCCGTCGTCCTGGCCGCAAGAACGGCGCTCGAATACTGGTCTCGTTGGACGTTGAGAGAGCGTCGGAGACGAAGGAGGGGGAAAAAGGAGGAGAGCGGCTAGGGTTTTGATGTAGTCTCTTCCTCTTTCTCGTATATATATATTTCGGCTGCGCGTTTCGGGCTGTGCGTGGGGAAGGGCTGGGTTATTACGTTCTATTGGGTTCCCCTTCTCGGGTTGAGCCCGATCAAGCCCTGGGTTCGGGTATGGGATGTGGGGGAGAGCCCACTGGCTGGGCCGGCTGTGCTTTTCTCTTATCCTTTTCCATTTCTTTCGGCTATGAAGCAGTGAACATAAGAGTTTGCCAATGAGGTAGTATGACAAGCAAGGTTTCATGTTAAATAACAAGTACACAACAATTGGTACAACCCAAGTCTTTACATCCTTTTCTATGCAACTAATGGTGTCATTGCTAAATGGAGTCCTGTGGCTTGTTTTGCTGGCTTGAGGTTAATTGAATATGGGCTCATTTTAGGGGATGGGCTCGGGCTCTCGGGTTTGATTGGTAAGTTGCTGCTGAAATCGAGAGGGAAGGGGCCTTAGACTGCTGGGCCAGCTTGCGTGGGCTGGGAAGAGGGGCTACAATTTTCATCGTGGGTGACAGTTACTTGTGTAGAGACCAAACTTTGTTGCTTTTTACGCACAGAGGGTCTAGTCTATAAATAAACTTATTTTTAACACAAGACATCATCAAGAGAGATACAGGAGAGGAGATTCCGAGAAAACTCATACTTTCAGAGTGATATTCCCAGAAGCATTTCTTCAACTTTTTTTCAAGAACATGGTGAAGCAAAGCAGAAAAGCATTCGACTGTGCCATCAGTGCCGTTGTTCGATACCTTTCTGGTGACTTTGTTCTTCTGATTGTTCATCTTCTTCAAGCAGTTCTCTTCATCATCATCGTATGGTCCAAGGAACAAAGTGATCGCTCTCAGATCAGACTTCCATAGCAATACTTTTCAGAAATAATTTGTACTTTTGTACTTTTTCTAGTTTTCTTTTAAAAGCCAATTTTAGGCATTTTGTTAAGTGAAACAAAATGGCGACTCTGCTGGGGACGACTTTCTCCTCTGACGAGAAAGCAATTGCTCAATATGATGATGTGTCGGTCGGATCGACAAAGAAGACTCTGGTTGTTCACTTCGACCAGACTGCTTACGAAGAAATGCTCCGAACTGGGGATAGTACTCGCTGCTCCAATGTTCAAAAATTGCGGAAGGCACAAACAGTTTGGATTTCTAAGTCCAAAGCATCCTCGGATCTCCCTGCTATCTCTGAAGGCAAAGGAATCCTTCCCACTCCTGTTGTGGAGGCTCCCGTCTGTGACGAGGCAGTCTCTACTTCAGTGATGTGCCCCGGGCGTAAAAGTCAGTCTCCCGTCTATGACGTGGTAGACTCTCAAGTTTTACGCTCTGCGCGTAAAAATCAGTTTCCCGTCTGTGACGTGGTAGACACCCAAGTTTTACGCTCTACGCGTAAAGGTAAATCTTCCGTCAGTGACGTGGCAGATGTTCATGTTTTGTGCTCTACGCGTAAGGGTAAATCTCCTGTCGGTGACATGGTAGATAAAGTTCATAATGATGCCTTTGCATCTAAAGTAAATTTGCCTGCACGCATGCAACGTAAATACAAGAATTCTATTATTGGTAAAACTTCAGTTTTTTACCAACAACCTTTTTACACTGCTTTACGCAAGGTACCAAACCTTCAGATTATGCGTAATGCTGATGGAGTCCTTTGTGCACAAAAATCTCAGAATTTACGTACGCAACTCCAGACGCATAAAAATGTACAGTTTGGTTCTGCGAATGCAGCCAGTAATCTTTTTTATACGCAAGGAACTAAACGTTTCTCTGTCCCAAATATAATAAAGAAGGCGACTCCTTCTATTCCTTCTGATTTACGCGAGTTACTTGTACAAAAGCGTAAAAACAGAAAATCTCCTATGATACTCCCTAAAGAAGATCATCATTGTGAGTGTCACCAGATTGTAATCAAATGTTGCTGTTCGACTTCGAAACGGTCAGTTTTTGACCGATTAAGCTATAATGTGTCTCAGTAAAAAGTTGATGATCAAGAACATGAGTTGTCTTATGCATCAGTCAACATGGCATCTCATACCAATAGAGGACGACGTCCAAGACGCAATTCGTCCCGGACTCCAAGCCAACAACAGTTCAACCGAATCGTTGATACTTTTGAAGGGGTATATCAGAATACTCGATCAAGAGTTCAAAGATCGTTACAATCTTCAGATTCAGAAGCTGGGGGTACCTAGTCTTTGGAGTCAGAAACTGATAGCGTTAATTCATACCTCTATACCAATCCCTCTGTATGTTCAAGGGAGGTTGAATCCTATGCTATCGGAGATGAACCGGAGACATCAACTGCTAATACAGAACAACGTCTTTCTGCAGTTGAGCAATCACTGAAGGACATGCTTGCCGTGATGCAAAGTATGCATCAAATAATAATGACTCATTAAACTGTTCAGCCGGCAGTGATAACACCGGTTCAGGTAGCAGCACAAACTTAAGATAGTCAAGGGGTTGATACACCTTTGAATAATCTTAGTCAAGAGCCTGCTATTAATCAAAATTTTGCAGCTCCAGATCCTCTCATTCCAGAAGATGTACCACCTCCGATGGGGGTTACGGTATATCCGGCCACTATCCAATTAAATATGCTTCCTCAAACTAGTGAAGCTATTCAAGCAGTACGGGAGCTAAAAGCAAAGTTTGAAGTTCTGAAGTACAAAGATCAGCTCCAGAGGTTAGGGATTAAGCAACCTTATCCTCCTTATTGGAATGATGTACCCTTTCATCCAAAATTTAAGCCACAATCGATGGTGTTATTTGATGGAAAGGCCTCTCCTAGTCAATATATCAATTATTTTGATATTATGACTGTGCATCTGCAGAAGAATGATGCTCTTCTCACCCGAGTTTTCATCGTGTGTTTGACGGGTTCAGCTTATGACTGGTATCGCAGTCTACCCAACAATTGCATATCATCTTTTGACGAGTTTAAAGCAATGTTTCTCTTCCGCTTCTATGAAGGAGGCATGGACATGAATATATCCTCCTTAATAGAGATCAAACAAAAGGAGAAGGAAGATACTCAGATGTTTACTGAACGTTTCCGATAGGCAACTTTAAAAATGCCTCCTGGTATGCCAGATTCAGCATTGATTGATACATGCAAAATGAATCTGCGACCAACTATTGCTGTCTTCATGGGCTCTCAATTCACAGATTGGGCCTCGTTCATTATAGCAGCAGTTTCAGCCGAGACCAATGGTAGATTGGCTCGTGAACACGGGATGATCTTTGCCTCAGAAGACAAAGGAAAGAAAGCCTCTACAGGTAATAATTTTGGCAATCGCAATGGGAAAGGGAAGGAAACCCTAGTGGTTAATCTTTTAAAACCCAAAACGATGCCAAATAATCATGAGTCTTCTAAACCAAAAGAAGAGTACTCTTTTGATGACAGTAATATCCCAGGGATATTCCAATGTCTTATGAAGAGTGGCAAACTCCAGATTCCAGAGCCAAAAAGACCTAATGAAGTGAATCTGACTGACAATCCCAAATATTGTATCTATCATAGATACATAAATCATCCTACCAAGGCTTGCTATGTTTTAAAGAAGAAAATCCAAGGGTTGATAAATGCTAATGCCATCACTTTAACCAATAATGAGCATACAGTTACAACTAATATGATTTCTCTTCAATTTAGAGGTTTTCCTCCACAGCAAGTTCCAGATAGGATTGTCCCAATTCCAAAGGCGACAATAAAAATTATGAATCTTCCGCCAGCTAGAGAGCAAAATAAAGGATTATTGCCTCTCATATTAAAAATGGTAAAATCATGTGGGTACATCCTGACTTAGTACCTGAAATGGAAGATGAAGGTAAAACTTTAAAATCCAAGAAAGGTAGAAAAGTCAAAACCTGTAATATGATTTCTCATGTTGTTGCTCCAGATCATGATGATTTGGATCATCTTTGGGATGGCATTCCTTTGGAGGATAGACTGAGGGGTTTGAATATATGCCCTCCAAGTTTGGCTCCTCCTACCAAACTCAAACTTACTCATCGACAATGGTTAGCAATGAATAGTATCCCCTTATACAGGGCACAACAAGTCTTTGCTGCTTATGAGAAAGCTCCTGTAGGGATTTTTTCTCCTGTCTCGAATACCCCTACTCCTGTGACTACAGAGGTCTCTGTTTCTTCTTTCTCTGTTTAATCATCTATTGAAAGTTCGCTACCCACTCACATGTACAGTCAACAATCAGTCCATCTCATAAAAAAGGTGGGCTATGACTTTCAAAAGGTGGAAGGCTTGAACTATGATAAAGGAATACGACTTCCTTTACAAATTCAAGGTCAAAAATCTACTGTTGGATTGGGATTTGAAGTCCCTCATAAAAATCCTCGCAAGAAAAAGACTAAAGGAAAGAAGGACAAAACCTGTAATATGGTACTTCATTCTCCTGAGTCTGAAGAAGAAACCTTTGCTGGTACGAGATCTGGAAAAGAGTACCACAAAGATTATGAGGGAACTTCTAAAGAAGCAGAGGACGTTGCTGAAATACTACCAGCTCAACCATCTCATATTCCTGCTGAGGCAAGACTTTCTAAACCATCTATGGTTGAGAAAGGGAAACAGAAAACAGTACGCTTTGACGTCCCATTGAAATCTGCTTCAAATCAAGGGGTAGTGATGAAACCCTACAAGTTCGATATTCTAGCCCAATTAGCTAATACTCCGGCTAGACTTTCTATCTTTGAGCTGCTTCGTCTTTCTAAAGAAAGTCGAGAAACTTTGAGCGAAGCTTTGCTACAGGCAGACTCATGCTTAGCTCAACTCAAGAGTCCTGACAATATACCAGTGTCGTGTCCACAATGTCATAGTATGATGGAATCAATTCCTAACATTACCTTCACACAAGAAGATATGCTGTTGAAGCATAATAAATACGACAGGCCTCTGTGTTATACAGAGTATATTAAAGCTACTGAAATTGACAGGATTTACATTGATCCTGGGTCTTCTATTAGCATTATTCTTCAGACTATACTACGACCCTTGAGGATTCCTACTAGTGATTTGACTTACACTAGTACAACAATAGTTGGTTTCAACTCTGGAAAGAGTAAACCATTGGGGAAGATTCGTCTGAAGATTCAAATAGGTGATCTTCGAACTATGGCGACCTTTTATGTTATCGACTCAGATGTATCTTACAACATCCTTCTTGGAATACCGTAGATACATGAGCATAATATTGTGCCTTCAACTCTCCACCAATGCTTCAAGTACGCAGATTCTCAAGGGATTGTGAAGACTGAATTTGCAGATATCAATCCTTTTAAGGGTGTTGAAGCCTATTTCTCTGATTCAATACTCTACAAACAGGATCATGTGAAGGAGATATCGGATATGGCCGAAGATCGATCACATGCAGAAGATCAATCTGTCTTAGAAGATCCTCCAGAAGATCAACCTTTGAAGATTAAAGTCAAAGGTCGAATCCAACCCCAACCTGTCAATGACGAACCTTTGATGATTAAGGTTAAAGGAAGAACTCGAGCTTCGTCAGAGGAATCTGTGAGAATTCCAGTCAAGAGCCAAGTTCAACCTCTTATGATCAAGGTTAAGAGACGTACTTCTCGTACGAATAATCCAGAACCACTGATTATCAACCTTGGCAAGTCTACGCAGAAGACGGATGACGATCCGTTAATGATCAATCCAAAGTGTAGTAGTCAGTTTGTAAATGATGTAAATAATGATCATTCTGTACTTTCTCATATTAATAAAGATTTCTTTTTGGTGTACATGGCTGTCAAATTTATTGAAAGAATGACTTTATCTGCTGATAATCAAAGTCATCAACATAAAAATGACATAAATACAGAGAAAATCTTATATATTAATCATAAGAAAAATTCTTTTCCTCCTCATGTCGATGTTGGACCTTATGCTCAAAGGTTCTTAACATCTTCTCCATATCTTCTTCCTGTAGCCTCATCATCACAAGCTTGTGTAACTTATAGACGTCACGAAGAATCTTATTTTGTGATTTCGTCTAATAAAAAATAAGTGCCAAATTGTGTTTGGCCTGGCTAGAAATATCCATGTTACTCAGACAGATGATCTCAGAGAGAAAGATAAAGGAAAAATCTGGATTGACAAATATAGTCAACAATCTCTTAAGATTATCCAGAATATGGGATATAATTTGAAAACTATGATGGGTCTCAATCAAGGCAAAGGTAGACGGTTACCATTATGTGGTGATCCATTTTACCAGAAAACTCATCATGGGTTGGGATACGATCTATTCCACATGTTTAACGAAGATATACAAGAAAAATTTTCTTCAAGTTCTTCATAATCCTCAAATTCTGAAAAAATCCAGTTCATCGAATGTGATACATCCTACATGTACAAAGAAGATATGGAAGAAGAATTTTCTTCCAGTTTTTTACAATCCTCATATTCTGGAGGAAACTATTATGATGAACCTGAGTGCGTATTCTCAGTCAACATGGTTCAAATTGATTGTAATTCTGAGCCATTTGAAAATGACCCTTGGGCACAACAAATGGACACTCAGTGGGAGCTTCGTTTTGAACAGCGACAGTCACCTACAGAAGATGAAATCGTTCAGATTGACATTGGAGACGGAACTACGTCTAAGCCGATATTCATTAGTAAAAACCTTTCTGAAGATAAAAAGAAAGAGTTGATAAAACTGATTAAAGAATATATTGATATTTTTGTATGGAGTTATGAGGATATGCCGGGTCTAGATCCTAAAGTAGCTTCTCATAAACTAAATATTCTTTCCTAGCCCAAGCCTGTAAAACAACAGCAACGACATTTTCGACCAGATATGATGGATACAATTGAAGCATAAGTCAAAAAGCTGATCACATGTGGCTTTGTTCGTGAAGAACAACACCCAGACTGGGTTGCCAATATTGTTCCTGTTATGAAGAAGAACGAAAAAGTCCAAGTTTGTATAGATTTTTGGAATCTTAATGCAGCTTGTCCAAAAGACGAATTTCCACTTCCGATTATCGATGTCACAATAGACAATACATGTGGTTTTGAACGCATGTCTTTCATGGACGGATTTTTAGGATACAATCAAATTAAGATGCATCCAGAAGATAAAAAGCATACCACTTTTCGTACACCCCTTGGAGTTTACTGTTATACGGTTATGCCATTTGGTCTGAAAAATACCGATGCTACGTATCAACTGGCCATGAGCAATATCTTTCAAGAGCATCTACGGAAAATAGTTGAATGTTATGTGGATGACATTTCTGTCAAAAGTCGATCAAAAGATGATCACATTCAAGACTTAAAGACAGTATTTGAGTTGATGCGTCAACATCAACTGAAGATGAATCCTACTAAATCTTTCTTAGGAGTTTCTAGTGGCAAGTTTTTGGGATTTGTCATTACGTCTCAAGGTATCCATGTTGATCCTGATAAAATCAAAGCGATTCTTGAAATGCGTCCTCCACGCAATCTAAAAGAACTACGTGGCTTCCAAGGTCGTCTTGCTTATATCAGGATATTTATATCCAATCTTTCTGGGAGATGTCAACCTTTTTCTCATTTATTAAAGAAAGGTGTATCATTTGTTTGGGATAAAGTATGTCAAAAAGCCTTTAATGATATCAAGCAATACCTTACAAATCTACCTGTTTTGGTACCTCCAGTGGTGGGAAGACCAATTTTGCTCTATGTTCGAGCCTTGGATCATTCACTTGGTGCTCTTCTTGCACAAAAAAGTGATAAAGGTCATGAACATGCAATTTATTATCTTAGCCGAATGATGGTTGGATCTGAACACAGGTATACTCCTGTGGAAAAAGAATGTCTGGCCTTAGTTTTTGTCGTTCAAAAGACACGACATTATGTGTCAGGACAGACTATTCATGTCATCTCTAGAATAAATCCTATTCGGGTATTGATGAGAAAGCCGAGCATTCTTAACTCCAGGTTAGCCACCTGGGCAATATTGCTGACTCCTTATGATATGGTCTATGTACCTCAAAAATCAGTAAAGGGTCAAGCATTAGCTGATTTCTTAGCAGCTCACCCTATACTTGAAACATCTAAGCTATATGAGGACATTCCAGACGAAGTCGTGGATTCCAACATGACTTTGAGAGATGACATTTGGCAACTATACTTTGATGGAGCATCACAGGTTGGACCTAAAGGCAATATTGTCTCTGGAGTAGGCATCGTCTTGGTCTCTCCTGATAAAATGGTCATATATGTGCTTATTCTCTTAATGAACCATGCTCCAACAATGTGGCAGAATATAATGCTCTGCTAATTAGTCTTCATGTAGCAAAACAATTGGACATTGAGTTTCTGGAAGCTTATGGAGATTCTCAACTGATTGTTAATCAGGTCAGAGGGACATATAAAGTCAGAAATCCTGACCTCATTCCTTATCATCAAGTGGTAATCGAATTGGTCCTTTCATTCAAAGGGTTCTTCATTGAATTCGTACCACGTTCTCAAAATTTGGAAGCTGATGCTCTTGCTAGTTTAGCTGCAGACTTAGCTGTTCCAATTAGAAGACAAAATACCATTACTTTGTTGGATAGAGATCTATTATGTATAAAGAATAATTTGTATATCGAACAAAGTTATACTACAGAATCAAGTTCTCAACAAAGGGATTGGAGAAGTCCATTCATTGATTATACGGTCCATGGGATTTTACCTGAAGATCCAAAAGAAGCTGCATCAATCAAGAAACGATCATTTCGATTCTACTACGATTCTTCTTTGCATATGTTATATCGTCGTTCTTATGACGGACTTTTGCTGCGTTGTCTCTCTGAGAGTGAAGCTAAGCAAACACTCCGTGAAGCTCATGATGGTGTCTGCGGTGCTCATCAACCGGTCCGAAATTACAGGACCGTATTCGAAGAATGGGATATTATTGGCCTTCCATGATAGCAGATGCTGTGGATTATGCCAGACGGTATAAAGCGTGTCAGATTTATGCTGATTTTATTCACCAACTTTCTGAATTCTTACATCCCACAGCAGCTTCTTGGCCTTTCGAAGCTTGGGGCATGGATATTATTGGTCCGATTAATCCTCCTTCTATTAAAGGACATCGGTTTATCTTGGTCATAACGGATTATTTCTCTAAATGGGCGGAAGCGGTTCCCCTTGTTGAAGTAAAAACATCTAATGTGATTAGTTTCATCAAACACCATATCATTTATCGTTTTGGGATTCCCCGAAGGATAATCCATGATAATGGACCCAAATTTGCCAGTCAGGCGTTTTATCGATTCTGCGATAAGAATCGGATCCAAAATCTGGCTTCTACGGCCTATAATCCAGCTGCTAATGGTTTGGCTGAAGCTTTCAACAAGACAATTATTAAACTTCTCAAAAAGTTTGCCTCTTCTAATAAACGTGATTGGAATGAGAAACTTGGAGAATGTTTATGGGCTTACCGAACGACAGTCCGAACTCCTACTGGTTTTACACCATTCTCATTAGTTTACGGATGTGAGGCTGTTCTTCCACTGGATCCAGATTCCATCTCTTAGAATAGCCATTGCTAATGAGCTAACTACAGAGAATAATGATCGGTTGAGACTTCAAAAACTTGAAGGTCTATACGAGAAGCGTCTTCAAGCGCAACAACACATCGAGTTATATCAAGCCCATATATCTAGAGCTTTCAATCGTAAAGTTAAAGAGAGGGTATTCAAAGTCGGTGAGATGGTTTTAGCTGTCCGAAGACCGATGGTGATGACTCATAAGAGCAAAGGAAAATTCTAAGCAAAATGGGAAGGTCCTTATGTAGTCGAGTCGGTATTCTCCAATGGTGCCTATAGGTTGTCTAAACCTAATAGAGATTTGCTCATGATGCCAATTAATTACAAATTCTTAAAAAAATATTATGTTTGAACTTCTTCTTTATTTTTCCAGCTACCAATGTTTGGTTAAGCTGATTATTTGTCTCCTAAAAGAGAATTTTGATCTTCTGTCTTACCAACTGATTAAAAAAAAGATTTATTATTTATCATGTTCTCATGACCTCTGAATAAATATTAAGTCTACTTCTTTTCTTATCTATCATATCCATATGGCCTCTGAATAGATATTAATCTATTTTTCTTTGAGTTGTTACGATCTGTCACGTTCATATTACCTCTGATAGTATTGTATACTCTAAAAAGAAAACAAGATTCATTATCTATCATGTCCATACTACCTCTGGATAGATATAATTTATTGGGTTTAGAAGACTTGTCATGTCCATATTACCTCTGATAAGTGTTTTCTATCTTATACCTATTGTTTAAATTCAAAATAAATGATAGGGTCACAAAACAAATATTTCATTCATTTCTTGAAAATATTACAGAATGAAGAAGACAGAAGAATACAAAATTCTTTATTGATGATAAAAAAAAGAAGAATACAAAAACTCTTTGTTTGCCTAAGGCGGAGCAGATACATCTTCGAGCAGTTTTTGCAGCTCTGCTAGACGCTTCTCACGAGAGCTCAGCACAGTTGCAGTAGCTATGGTGCGTCGAGCTTCTGGAGTACAAAGATGGGAGAATTCGGCAAAAGTAGCTATCATTTTATCCTTGGCATCATCAAGGGTTTTAATGACAGCTTCAACACCAAAAACCTTCTCTTCCAAAATTGAACTCTGCGTTAAATGTTGGTCTCGAGCCGCAATTATCTGCTCCCTTTCAGCTTTCAAGCAAGCCAACTCCGCTTCAACTTCACGAATTTTATCATCTTGCTGATGAATTCTTATGTTTGAAGTCTCATAGGCTTCTTTATGCATCTCCAGCAGAGGTTTGGTTTCATTCAATAAAGCTCTTTCTCTGGCAACTTCACTGCTATAGTTCTGGAGAGATTCATTGAAAGTAGTCTCCCGAGCGATGTATTCAGCTGATAAAGCATCATACTCGGTTTGGATGAGACTTTCAATAGTTTCACTTGACAGCCTTAGATATTCTCTAATAGGCTGTTCAAGTCCCTCTACTACCTTCTCCAGCGCCGCTGCTCTCTCAGTATTATTGAACATGGCAACATTCCTGATTGTGAGAGCAATCGCAGCCTTCAAACTTTCATAATTAAGGCCCTTCTTTAGGACCATCTTGATCAGAGCCGCCAGGGTTTTGTAGAAAGTTTCAGTATGAATCTCAACTAAGAGATTCATTTCTGCATTTGAGCTCGGCGTGGCGGCAATGTCTACCAAGTCCCTCTTCTGAAGGCTAGGAGTGGGTATTGTTGTTGCCTTGGTAGCAAGTTGAGTTAAAGCCATTGTTGATGCTGCTACCATGGCTAACTGATCCCCATGAGCTTCAGAGGCCATATCTTCAGCACTTTTTTGGATTATTACTCCAGCCGTTTCTAGAGTTGAAACTGCTTGAGTTTCAGTGACGGTGATTGTTGTGGGAGGAATGGTGATCATTGTAACTGACTCTGATTCAGATACTGTCTTTTCAGGAACTTGTGCTGGATCAGTAGCAATAACGGAGGATGCTATTACAACGTCTCCAGCTTCAGTTGATGAGTTGACCATATCTTCATCACCTTCATGGGCTACCGGCTTTTCAAGCTCTGGGCGTATTTCGGTTGTAGTTGGTTCTTCTACAACTGTTTCTTCATTGAAGGCTATTTCTTCTGCAGCAGCTGCTTCTTCACATGCAGTTGGTTCTTCTGCAGTTTGTTCTTCTTCTATGTTTTCAGCAAGAGAAGGCAATTCTAGCTGAGCCTCTACCACAGGCTCTTGTTGTATCTCTGTGGATGGAGAACATTCCTCTTGGACAGTATCTTCTTCTGAAGAAGAACTCTCTTCCTCAGATTCCATGTTTTCTTCATAAATAGCTTCTTGAGGAGGAGCCACAGGCTTTGCTGCAATGATAACACCTACAAAAAATTAAGCAAAATAAGTTAATATACAAAATCATAATACATAATTTTGTATAGATTTTGTGTAATTTATATTTACCTGGAGTAGGTGCAGGACGTGCCAAGAGTTCATCATAATCTTGATCCCAGTCCTCATCATCGAAAGCAAGAGCCGGTTCATCTGATGGGATGGGTCTTGGATCAACAGTATGTGTAGTGGCGGTATCTTCAATAGCTTTCGCCTTTTGTGGCAAAGTCAGATGAAGTGATGAGCTGAGATGTCTAGGAGATAGGATCCCCACAACTTCTGTTGATCCTGGTGGTTGGGATGCCGAGGACCCTTCTCCAGGATGAGCTGAAGAAGATGCAATGTGTTGAGGCTCCTCGACTGGAGTTTCGTTCTCTGGAGTATCGGCTCTCTGTCTAGAAGTCCCTTTGACAGTGACTTTCTTCTTCTTCTCTGGGAGGGTAACAGCTGCACCTGATTTCCGTTTTCGGGTTTTGCTGATAATAATTGGTCCTGCAGCTATTTTCCCAGCTCCCGTAGGGATTACTTCCAGATACTTATCTGGAACAGCAGCATCGTCGGGTATGTCTGAAGGTACCCTGACTGGTTCTTCGACGTTCCCTTCCTTGGGCCATCGAAGACTCCCCTTCATATTGTAGCCATGTGCGAAGGTGCGAATGGATGCATAAAAGCGAGCATACGTATGAAGTATTCGTAGCTCAGTTGTACTTGTAGCAGTTGATACCCGAAATTTGGCACCGGTACAAGCAGTGCTAAAGTATCTCCATGCTCTTGCACCATCAATTAATTTTCCATAATAATGGAAGCTGGTGGAAGGATTACCAACGTGAAGTTGGTCATATCCAAACTGACGAGCGAAACGACTTGGTAGATATGGTTCGAACGCGCAGTTGTCTTCATTCCTATACATCAGATGTGAGGGTCTGATGCACATTAGCCATTTGAAAACTGGCAAAGGTAATGAAGTCCTCCCTTCCCCTCTATCTTCAAATTGTACACCGAGGCAGTCAGCTGGAACTTGTGGTCTTGTACAGAAAAAGTTCCATCCATGGGAGTAGTTTAGTACTGCTCGAGTATCTGCCACTGTAGTTGCAGTCCACGTGACTTTATTAAATTTCTGGAGGAAGACCTCAACATTATCTCCAGGGCCTGGTGGCAACAAACTGCAGTTATGATGCAATAGCCAGCCCATCAGATAAGTATAGGGCATCTCTACCCTAGGGAATTCTTTTCGGTGAGGAGCATTGTTGATTAGTTCATCACCAAAGGTCCGTAAACCTGTATTTATTCGACACACCATTGCCGATAGCAGGTTGATTCTGACCTTGAACACCAAACGTACTGCAGGCCATAATACGTTTCGGTAAATTCTGTCAGCTGTGCTAATCCCTGGCACGACCCATCTTCGCCGCCACAGAGAAAGAAAGCCTGCCAGTAAGGCTTTCCTTGAGATCTTTTGACTGCCATGCCTCAGATAGCTCAAGGTTTTAGTCCCCGCAGGGATGTCTCCAGTCTTAGTGGTCAGATATTAGTCCGAAGACTTATGTGTGATCATCAAATTATGGATCAAATCTGAAGGAATTATTGAACAAGGGTTGATGGTTGATTCTGACCTGCATTTATTCGACACACCATTGCCGATAGCAGGTTGATTCTGACCTTGAACACCAAACCTACTGCAGGCCACAATACGTTTCGGTGAATTCTGTCAGCTGTGCTAATCCCTGGCACGACCCATCTTCGCAGCCACAGAGAAAGAAAGCCTGCCAGCAAGGCTTCCCTTGAGATCTTTTGAATGCCATGCCTCAGATAGCTCAAGGTTTCAGTCCCCGCAGGGATGTCTCCAGTCTTAGTGGTCAGATATTGGTCCGAAGACTTATGTGTGATCATCAAATTATGGATCAAATCTGAAGGAATTATTGAACAAGGGTTGATGGTTGGAGCCTTATTTTCTTGGAATCTCCTCTGGTCGTTCTTGGATATCCTATTCTCGTGGTAGAATAAATAGGTTGTCCATTTATTAGTATATGCCAAATGCGACCCACTTTCATACATAGTGGTACAAATTAGATAATGGCACATTAATTCTTGATACACTTTGACTAGATCAGGATTTTTCTCGCTGATCTCTGCTAGTTCCCGGTTGGTGGGAACATACTCTTCATATGGAGCTTCACCTATCGGCAACTTAGAGATGAATTGTATCTCGTGCAGTACAAAACCCATCTCACCTAGTAGGCTTGCAAAAGTCTCTATTGAACTGATATACAACTCCATCAGAACCAAGAACAGGTTACTGTTCATTGGTATACCCTGACTCGTGGAGGCTACTGCTTCATAAAGGTCGATGGCTTCCAGATCCGTCTTGAAGTTCTTCATAATCCAAGCATTAAGTTGGATCCAGTTCTGATTATAAGGAGTCAGCCACCCTGGTAGCCTAGGGTTGACCTGAGGATATAATACTGAGACCTTCATGAACTTGTTGATGAACATAGGGGTCTGCACCGGTTGGATCAGAGCTGAATCTTCGCTCGGTGTAAATCCAGGCAATAGATCGGAGAAAGGGACGACACCACCACTAGGAGTACTGATGTGGTAGCCCATTTTGTTGGCCCCATCTCTCTTGAAAATTATTCTGCCCGGTCTACCATAACTGCTGGAAGTCAGGTTCCATAGCATCTGTCTTAGATGAGTAGCATGAACGAATGCAGATAGGGGATAATCTCTGGCCATGTCTGGGAGATACATTGCCCTCTCTACAAACTTAAACACCCAAGCCTCTTTCTTGGGGTGTGTTATTGGAAATCTACAGCGTCCCCAAACAGGAAGACAGGCTTCAAAAATTGTTGGTCATCTAGCGATACCAGCAATTCTCCATTTATCATTGACAACAGTATTCTGTCCTCCTGAGCAGCTATTAGCTGTTGTCTCCCTTCAGGGTATTGTGGATCTGATTGAGGGAATTCCACATGGGACAAATTCTCCAAGTAGTTTGAGCCCACCATACCAGCTGGTGAGCCGAATATTTCTGCAAGAGGATGAATCTGCAAGTCCACTGCCAAAAGAAAAAGAAAAATCAAGTTAGTAAAAATCTAATTTGAATTTTTACGCAGATGACTTAGTTTGAATTTTACGCATAAAAATTAAAGACTCTGTACTAGAGAGCTTGACTATGCAAACTTTATGCTTATGCGTAAAAGTTAAAGTTTTTTAAGTGCAAAAGTTCTTTGTTTTACGCAAAGTCTTTCACTTGTGATTTTACGCTCGCACGTATTGACGTGAGCGTATTTTTGTTATTTTACGCTGGCACGTATTGACGTGAGCGTATTTTATTTTTACGCCGTCACGTATAGACGTGAGCGTATTTTGATTTTTACGCTGGCACGTATTGACGTGAGCGTATTTTGTTTTTACGCTGGCACGTATAGACGTGGGCGTATTTCTTATTTTTACGCTGACACGTATAACGTGGGCGTATTTTGTTATTTTAATTTCTACGCTGACACGTATAAACGTGGGCGTGAAGTTTAGGGTTCGAGTCTTCTTCTTCTCTGACGAACTCACGGCCGAATTAGGTAGTATTCTACCTTTCATGGCCGGAGCCACTGTGGGGTTGGTCTTGCGGGGTGTTTTCGATGATGCGGCGGCGGTTCCCGTGCGTTCGCTTCTCGACGAAGCAACGGCGGGCTTCTTGCCCTAGGCGCCGGCGGTGGTTTTGCTCTTTGGGGCCATTGATTCGAACTGAGAGGATGAAGAAGAAGAGAGTGAAGAAAGATCGAGATTACGAGAATGAGTAAGTTCTCTCTCTATCGGCAAGGCTCTATTTATAGAGAATTTTGAAATCGGTTCAAATTTCCAAAATTTACGCTGACTGTTGGATATCCCGAATATTACGCTTCTAAGTCGATCGTTGGTTATCCCGAACTTTACGCGGACTGTTGGGTATCCCGAATTTTATGCGGACTGTTGGGTATCCTGAATTTTACGCGGACTATTTGATATCTCAGATTTTTACGCTTCTGTTCAAAGTATTTCAAATCTTAGAAAAAAATTTGAAAACTTTGAAGGAGGTCTTGTAGAAGCATAAATAAATTTCATAGACCAAGTCAAAGAAGTTGAGAGCTTTACACAAGTTAAACTGAGTCAGATTCACATTTTACGCAGAGAGCAAACAGAGTAAACTCTACGTAAGCTCTTTTATGCGAGAACCATTCTCAGCTTTTACGTGAGAGACATGCTGTCATATTGCATTTAATGTGCGTGATTTTGATCTGACAGAAAGATTTTCTGACAAGAACAGTGCACAGAAGCCGAGAAGATTTTTTCACCAAACCCAACGCTTGTTGTTTAGTGTGCATATGGGCTACTTTATGCTCAAGAGATTGCTTCTTTTACGCAGAAAGCTATTCGAGTTTTTACGCTCAAGGCTTTTTCGTGTGCGTAGAGTTTATTTGAGCTAATTATACGCTCAAGGCTACTTTTCAGCCACTTTATGCAGGAAGTTTATTTGGGGTTATTTTACGCCCAGTCTGCTACTTTACGCAGAAAGTATATTTTGGGTCATTTTTACGCCCAATCTTTTTTGGCTATATGAGAACATGGTCTGCTTACGTGGCTTTCATGCCACACTTATCGAGGAACGTGTGTACGTGCTCTCCCCATTTTGTTGAAGTAGTGGGACACGTGTCACCATGTATAGAGATCAAAACTCTACATGGGACACGTGTCATCACGCGTAGAGGTTAATTTTCATCGTGGGTGACAGTTACTTGTGTAGAGACCAAACTTTGTTGCTTTTTACGCACAGAGGGTCTAGTCTATAAATAGACTTATTTTTAACACAAGACATCATCAAGAGAGATACAAGAGAGGAGATTCCGAGAAAACTCATACTTTCAGAGTGATATTCCCAGAAGTATTTCTTCAACTTTTTCTCAAGAACATGGTGAAGCAAAGCAGGAAAGCATTCGACTGTGCCATCAGTGCCATTGTTCGATACCTTTCTGGTGACTTAGTTCTTCCGATTGTTCATCTTCTTCAAGCAGTTCTCTTCATCATCATCGTATGGTCCAAGGAACAAAGTGATCGCTCTCAGATCAGACTTCCATAGCAATACTTCCCAGAAATAATTTATACTTTTGTACTTTTTCTAGTTTTATTTCAAAAGCCAATTTTAGGCATTTTGTTAAGTGAAACATAGGCATGGTCAACTATCAAATTTAGACAAAGTCTAGACATGGTTAAAATCACTTGTATACAACTAAGATGCAGTTACGATCAAGGTTAATCATGCAAGACATCCAAGCATGATCAAGATTAAAAAGTTGGCACGAGCATGAACATGATCAAAATAGTCATTATCATAGTAGAATAAAAATTTAACATTAGTAATAATTGAGTTGAAATATAAGCAGGATTATGATTATAAATCTAGTGTAATAGAATCAAAATAGGTTTAAATGATTTCTAGGAAACCTAATAATGATACAAAGAATAAAATATAAAAGTAAAGGTTTAATAAATAAAGGGATAAGAACTTATCAAATTTTAAACAAGAGTGCATGAAATTGCGAACCGTAAAAATCAATAGAAATATGCTAAGAGGATGTAGTCTCTATAATATTCGAAACTGTATGTATATACGAAGTCACTTGACCAAGAATTTATGCCTCGCTAGTGTACATCTGGTTACAGTAAACCCTTAGTTTCATGACTCAAGTATGATATGGTATCGAATACCCTATCAACTCTATCCAATATTGACATTAAGATAACTAAGGTCAAAATAGGACAACCAAGACATAGTTTTAACAATATTCGATAACCTATGCTTACTTGAAATAACTTCAACTTAGGGGTCATGTCTTGCCAGTGCGCTGTTGGCTGCAGTAAATCCGCAGTCTCCATAACTTAAATAAATGGCGACAGTACGCATATGTCTTGCCACTGTAAGTCATCGAGTTATTCCAACTATATCTATAAGAATTTTAAAGGAGCTTCTAGAATTTCAAACAAGCCAATCATGATAGAAAAGTGTAAGTATCTATCCTTGAATGAAAGTATCAATTTTTTTTATATTTTTGAAAATCAAACGATCGATTAGGTATCAATTTTGAAAATCAAGCAATTCATTTAGAAAAATGACCGAACACAAGAGAAGTAAAATTTCTAACTTCTATTTCTCTAATATTCAAGGATCGGGAAAAAACATATATGTCTTGGATAATTGAATAAGATTAGGCTCAAAACTCAACAGATGGAAATAGAATACTGACTTTTAGAAAAATATTTACTTACGACAATAGAAATAAATAAGCGATACCGACATTTAAGATATGGCGATGTTTAGAGGAGGCAAAAATAAAATTGCACAAATGATCAAGATTAGGAATTGAATCCTAAAAAGTCCTAATTTTCTAGGCGAATAGTCTACCCACCTTTGATCCTACCAGCGTATCAAAACACAATAGTATATTCCTTTATAAAAATTTGTCAAACTATCTAATAGGGTTTGGAATTCAATAAATCCCTACCTAAATCACATGGCCGACGTAGAAACCTTAACTACCTAATAGTCAAATTGAATAAGGGTTTCCCTATGGTATACCTAGTCTTAGACACTTTCCTAAAATTAAATCAATCCTAATTATGAATGAGCACTTTCTAGTCGCAGGCTCGCAGTAGCACGACTAACTTAAGTACTACCATGAGTTCGCATCTTTTGCGAAAATTGACCTGAATGGGCCACCAAAAAAACTTGTCATGACCCACACCCACTTTTCGGGATACGAGTGTGTGCGCAAGTCCAGCCTACGCTGCAGTGTAAGCGGTAGAACGTTGTCTAGCCTGTAATAAACAATGCTCATAAAATAATATATTTATTTGTTCATTCACAACAACTAAATTATTTACAATATTACATTATTACATGTGAAGAAAATAAAATATCTTACAATTATTGAAAATGGCTATCAACACATCTAACTAGTCTTCTAGGGTTGACCTAAGCATATATCCATGTCTCCCCCAATGGTCCAAAGCATAGAGTAGCAGCGACTAATCTAAAAAAATGGTTTCCAGTCAGGAATGGAACAAGTACACATATGACATGCTATTCAAAACATGATAGAAATTATAAAATATGAAAATAGCATATGTGATGTAAATTAGCAGGTAAAACTAACATCATGGCATAACAGGAAAAAGGAACATGCAAACTCTATAATAAGATATAGCTCGTATCCGAAAAAGCGGGTGCGGGTCGTGACAAAGGCAGTCAACTCCTCCCTCCTCAATTATTCAGAGAGGTCATCCGACAAATTCTCAAAGCCAGGAGGCGATGCTCTCACGCCCCCAACACTTTTTGGGAGGCCCTTCTTTAGGATTCTTCCGGGTTCTCGCGCTTCTCCTGTCAGTGGGCGTCGAGATCCGGTTCCTTTTTGCGCTGCCCGCGTAGTCTGTTTTGTTTTGTTCTGGCCGCGTCATGCGCGCTTACTTGTATAGGATTCGGCATTTTGCGCCTATTACTTCAATAAAATTTTCGTGTATATATATATATATATATATATATATATATAAAATTTCCAACACAATCCTAATAAGTACATAGACACATTTTCTAGGTTGTGGTCCAAGAAACTTGTATTCATAATTTTATAATTCACTAATATGTTTAATTATTAATCATAATATGACATATCAAAGGCATATATATACTATATTATGTTGACCCATCTATATATATATTTAATTGTGCATTTTCAGATATTTAACCATATTTGTGACATATCAAAATGTATATACTCCATATTAGGTTGTCCTATATGTATATTTGTGTATGTGTTATACTAACTCAATATACATGCGTGTTCGTGTCCGTGTCATATAACTATATGGACACATAAGAGCCAGAAATTGAATTACTGAAATCTTTGATTTAAAATTACAAAATTTCTATTCTTAAACATTTGCATACAATTTGCCAAAAAAAGGGGAAATTGAAAGAGAAATGAGGACTTGCCTTGCTTTGGAAAACCTAGAGTTCTCTTCCTCAAATGCAAGGGAATTCTTGATTTCCTTGTGATAGTTCCCTTTTCAAATTTTTTTAGAGATTAAACTCTAACCTAGGTTTAGAAATTGAAATATTTAAAGAAAGAGGGAAAGGAATTTATACCTAGAAGAAATCAAATAGGAGGAGGAGGAGAGATTGGTGATGCTGGAGGTGGTGGCCGGCGGCGGCGGGTGGCCGACGGCGGCGGTTTGTCGGCGGTAGCGTCCGACAGTAGCAGTAGCAGTAGTAGCAGCAGCAACAGTAGCAGTAGTAGCAGCAGCAACAGTAGTGAGAAGAGGGGGAGGTGGAGTGGAGAAGGGGGTGAAGAAGAATGAAGAGAGGGAGAAGAAATAGAGGAAGAAGAAGAATGAAAATAGAGGGAGAGAGAGATGGGGTGAGGTGGCATTCAATGGAGCTCCCTCTCCATGCCATAGGCCATGTGGCATGGGAGAATGCCACTTAAATCTAAGGTTGACACCTAGCCCCAATGAGTTGGCAAGTCTAATATGCAATTGCAAAAAAATTATCTAGGGTTAAAATACAAAATTTATATAAAAGTATTTTAATTAAAAACATTATTATTATTATTATTATCATTTGTTATTAATATTATTATTAGGAAATTAATTAGAGCATAACATCCACAGCACCATTGTGTGCCAACCACAACGTCTTACTCCACCTTGAGTGCGTCAAACCACCTTTGAAGCAAAATATGTGTAGTTGATGCTCCTACTCCACCTTGAGAAGAGCCCATATAATCCGATTATACACATGAACATTCAGCACCATCTGTCTCGAACCAATTAGAGTCGTCCAAACGAGCCTCGTAACCTTGGACTATGATACCACTTATTGGGAACGCGATGTAACCCGAACCGGAGTTGGCCCATGAGGTGCGATATTGAATTATGCCCATATGCCTTAAAAGAGATCCTTACCTCCTACCTCATGATCCTCACCTCCTACCTCAACCAAAAACAAGATACAATTATCTACACCTCCTACCTCATGTGGGATTAAATTACCAACACCATTGTCACCCCCTTTTGAGCGCTCAACCGAAAACGAGATACAATCCAATATATATAAATATATATATATATATATATATATATATATATATATATATATATATATATATATATATATGAAGCAATGGGTAATTGTGGCGAACTCGCCTCCACCGAGGCTCGAACTCCTGACCACTTGGGCCGCATGCATCTCTCTTAACCACTACTAGGCTAGAGGTCATTTTATACATATATATATATATATATATATATATATATATATATATATATATATATATATAGCCCTCTAACTCACGGCAGCTTCGATCCAACAGTAGGCGATTAGCCAAATATCCCCATTATCCTACCATGACTCCTTTTTAGTAGTAGTTTCGGTTATTTAGGTTAGGTGGCTTTGTTTTACAATTTTTTTAAGGTTCTACCCTACCTTTTGTTCGAGCCTGGACCTGTTCCAGCTCCTTTCCCCCTTTTCCCCCATTCAATGAAGGCTTCAGCCATTTCTTTATATATATATATATATATATATATATATATATATATATATATATATATATATATATATATATATATATGAGGAAGGATAGGCATCCCCACAATTTTTGCATCCCCATGTTCACATCCGTTGGATGTGCTTTAAGTCATCTAATCTTAACCATTGGTAAATCAACTGTTAAGATTAGATGACTTATATATATATAAAACAAAACGAGCAAATGAGCATAAATGCCCTGAACTGTTGGATTCAACATAAGTAATAGGGAATTGTTAGGGTTCTAGATTTAATATAAAGCCTTGGTTGATATCTAAATTTTATTCCAACTTTTCCTCTCCCCAATTCCAAAAATCATCTCTGCACTTCTTCTCCAGTGGGCACACGAGACTCCTCTTCCTCGTCACAACCACCTTACCCGCATCGTCCCCTCGTATTCTTCCCTCCCCCACCGCCTTCGTCCAAGAAGTAGAAGATACTGAAGAAGCGCGAGAGGAAGCATCGGCGACACAAGGAACATAGAGACAGTGCAACTATGCCTCAGTGGCGCATAGGACTAATGGACGTCAAGATGCTATGTAACGCCTGCGAGGTGCGATTCAACATAGGATAGCTTCTCCACAAGTACCAACCCACGTGTAGTCCAATGTTGTCAGCCACATCCACTCCAACAACCACAAAAATGTACCTCGAGATACACCATAAAAAGGAAGTTTCTGCTTAGGACGACGAATCAAAGAACGAGAGCCTTGACATCTTCTCGTTTGCTCTGCGCCGGCCCTGATGCTCTAGAATAACTAGTCCTAATGTTTGCTTTGGTCTTTTATTTCTAGGTCTGTTATTTGTTTTACTCTTTAGCCTCTTGATCTCAAAATGGGTTGTCATGCAATTATTTATTTAAAAAGTGAAAAAAATACAGACTTCTAAGAGCATCTCCAACGATGTTGTCTTGTTCTGACATGTGATTCCTATGTGGTATCACCACAAGACAATGTCTTGTTGTTTAGGTGGCAACCTCATCACAATAACATGTCTTTCTCCAATGCTATTTTCTCTATCACTCATTTCTTTCTTGTCACGCCCCAGAACCAGAATACTGGAGAGCGGGGGCAGACATAGCCAGCTACGTATATGAAATGGATTCCATCTCGCTATACGGTCACGGCTGTCTAGATACATGAGGGTTTACTACAAGCCAACAGTCTCCTATGGTCATGAACAAGCCTAGTATCTCAATCACAAGCAAGTAAATAAAGTCACAAGATGTATGATCATTAAATATACAATAATAAAGCGTCCCAAATATTACATATTCAGCTGATCATGCAGCTAGTCGTTACAAAATGTTAGGACTAGTAAGAGTTTTAGTCATACATGATCAATCCTAGGATCTGTCAATCATGTTACAGCCCGTAGGCAGACAGTAAGTAAGTGCAATCGAGCTAAACAGGTGCTCGTCGGCTAAACGCCTCAAAAGAATATTTTCACAATAGAGTGGGAGAGCCAAAAATAACCCACTCGTTACCCTGGTTACGCCTGGTGTTCACCATCGGGCTGGAAAAGTGGTAGATCCTCTGGAGCTGCTCCAAAATTTGGCCATACAAAACCAGCTGGGTCAGATCCCAGAAAGAGCAAGTGCCACAAAGGAAGCTTCACTTAGGAACTAAAACCAGCAATTAGCACAAACAGATAATAATATATAGTAAAACTGGAGAAATATAACATCACGAGGATATACGATAAGATAACCATGGGACCATTCAAATAGCCAGGTTACAATCCTTAAACCAAACAAGGACCGGGATTGTAACCCTTCGTCTGAATCGAACTTGGTTTCTCTCATATATCAGCAAGATGATATAAAAAAATCAGGACATTGCAATAATCTATACAGGATCCAGGCAAGACTAGACTGATTAGACTCCATCCAATCATTTCACGGCCAGGCAAGAATTACGGCTTGATACTTTAACTAACTAGGGTTGTCACAAGCCTAATTACTAATAAGATGCAGTGAGATTACTCCACAGCCATAAGCCTTGCAGACCATCCAGGTTACCCAGGTCGAAAGATTATGGTTGAATTCAGGTGGGTACACCGTCCAGGAAACAAATATACCCTTAGGTAGCTTGAAGGGTGCAACACATGACAGTGTACTGGAAATGTGCCCTACTCGACGGCAGGCTACAGATCCCAGGAGCGCCCAGGTAACGGAATTGCCTGTAGCTGGAAGATCTCTACATGACTAATGCATTAATCTAGTTATTAGCCTTAGTCCATTTCAGTAGGTACTCCTGACCGTGGTACTCAGGAGTCCCCTCCTAGACATGATGCAAGACATGACTGGATTATTTGTACAAGCACAATTGCCTACGGTGTCTGGGTTAATTATACAGGTCATGTCATGTCAGGTAGCCGTCGCAACAGCTTATCAAGATATATCATGTCAGGTTATCATGTCAAGTGTACTAGTCAGGAGTACGCTACGACGGGCCACTATCAGGTCATGTCATGTTCACTTGTCAGGAGTGCACCACGACGGGTCACTATCGTGTTCAGGTACATGTGCAAGGTATCATAGAGTAAGCACTCAATCAGGAGATCCAAGCTATGCTGAGGTTACAAGACATGAATTAACAGTAATAATCAAGTAATAAAACATAGAATACAGTCAATAGAAAGCCATGCGGCTCGGGCACACGCGGCCAAAGAGAGAATCTATGCGGGAGCAGCTCATGCGGCTGAGGGTGGAACAGCCCATGCGGCTCAGGGTCCAAAGCTCATGCGGCTGAGGAGAATGAAGCATATACGGCTAGATATATAAGGTCTTATGCGGTCTGCAGGGAACAAGGCCTTATGCGGCTGGACGAGCCATGCACTTATGCGGCCAGGAGATGAAGGGGGTGCATGCGGCTCAGGAAGTTGACCCTCATGCGGCAAGCGGAAAGCAGGTCCATGCGGCTCGAAAAAAAGTTCTCATACGGCTGGAAGAAGCGGGGTCCTCATGCGGCCAGGGAGGGCGCATGCGGCTAAACGGGTAACGTCTCATGCGCCTCAAGAAGTGCAGAGTATTATGCGGCTGGGGATTGAGCGAGTTATACGGCTAGATGAGTTCGGCCCTCATACGGGTCAAAGTACTTCCAGTCATGCGGCTGAAGAGAACACTTGCCGCATGAAATATTCATACGGTCAAGTCAAGCACAGTTCATCTTCTCCAAAATTTCGAGAAGAAGAACACCATGAGAGCCAAGTTCTCAAGCTCCATAACTCCATCATCCGGAGCCCAAATCCGAACTTCCATAGGTCAAAATGGGGTAGAACGAAAGCCTCTACAACATGGAACCATCAAAACTCAGAAATAACAAGATTAAGTAGATCAAAATCCAAGAAAGCCGAAAATAAAATAGACTTAGATCTACAAGAATCTAGCCATAGAAAGTGAAAATGCCAAGTACTAAAGTAAGTTAAAATGCTGTAAGGAAGAGAATGAAGCAATAAAATTTGAGTTCCTCCATGAAGCAAGTTGCACTTGCCTAGACCTCTCTCTCTCTCTCTGGTAGGTGAAGGAAGTAATGGAGGAAGGAAGAAGAGTAATGAAGAGAGAGAAGGAAGAATGGGTAATAAATATCAAGGGTGGTGGTAGGTAGGGGGTTCACCCTTGGTCCATGATGAACCAATAGCAATCCTAAACCGAACCAAGCCAACCCGAACCAAGAATAAACCAAGTCATAAAGAAAACTAAGCAAGGAATCATGCAATATAAGATAAAATACGTACACGTATTCCAAAATACGTAATACGAACCACATGCATTACAACTCTACCCACCTTAAAAGAATTCCGTCCTCGAAATTTAATTAAGAGGCTAGAGAGACGAGGACAAGCTATATTAATCACAAGCAAGCTATAACTAGGCAGGCAATCACTCATTCAAGCAAGAAATCGAAGGCATGAGGCATAAGGAAGACATTATACCTCACGAGTCAAACAAGTCGGGATACCGCGATCGGATGTCATCCTCACGCTCCCACGTTGACTCCCCCAAAGAGTGATGGCCCCAATCAACTCGGACTAACTTGATAGTCTTGTTCTTGAGTGTCTTCTCTCTCTGGTCCAATATAGACACGGGCCTCTCCTCATACGAAAGGTTGGTACCAACAACCAATTCCGAATGATCCAGGATGTGGCTCAGGTCCAGGATATACTGTCGTAATTGGGATACATGGAACACGTCATGTACCTCGCTTAGCGACGGCGGAAGAGCGAGACGATAGGACACATCTCCTACTCGCTCCAGGATGTCAAATGGCCATATATACCTAGGACTAAGCTTTCCTCGTGCGCCAAAACGAATGACGCCATGGTTAGGCAAAATCCTCAGGAATACATGGTCGCCGACAGAAAACTCGAGAGGGCGCCGATGAGAATCGGTCCAGTGGTGCTGACGATCTTGGGCAACTCGAAGATGATCCCGGACTCTTCTGACCACTTCAACTGTCTGGGCAATCATTTCTGGACCGAGCATCTGCCTCTCTCCGACATCATCCTAGGCTAGCGGGGATCTGCACTTCCTACCATACAGTGCCTCGAACGGTGCCATCTGGATACTGGCCTGGAAACCGTTGTTGTACGAGAACTCCACCAGGTGCAGGTGATCTTCCCACGAACCACCGAAGTCAAGTGTACAGGACCGTAACATGTCTTCAAGAGTCTGGATTGTACGCTCCGACTGACCATCTGTCTGTGGATGATATGCTGAACTGAACTGGAGATGAGTTCCCAAACTCTTCTGCAGGCTACGCCAAAAGTGCGACATAAATCTTGAATCTCGGTCCGAGGTGATACTGACTGGCACTCCGTGCAACCTGACAATCTGCCTGAGGTACATCTCTGCTAACTAAGCCGTCGACTGACCAACCCTGAACGGGAGGAAGTGAGCTACCTTCGTGAGCCGATCAACTATAACCCAAATAGCATCTCGACCAGCTGGGGATCTAGGCAATTCGGTCACAAAATCCATGGTCACATGCTCCCACTTCTATTCTGGAATCGGCAAGGGCTGAAGAAGTCCAGCGGACCTCTGATGTTCAGCCTTAACTTGTTGGCATACCAAACAACGAGAGACAAACCGGGCTATCTTCCTCTTCATGCCATTCCACTAAAAGTGCTGACGGATATCACGGTACATCTTCGTACCACCCGGATGAATGGAATATTGAGAACTGTGAGCCTCTGCCATGATTTTTTGTCTGATATCTCCACTGGGTACACAAAGACGCTTACCATGCCTAAGTGTTCCATCCTCATGAATGCATAACTCTGGTCTTCGTCCTGCCTCACACTCTGCTCTGAGTTGCTGAAGTTTAGAATCTGCTGACTGCGCCATCCGGATCCTCTCGACTATGGTGGACTGAACTTGCATACTGGCCATCAATGCCACACTGGAAGGGAGAACAACTTCAATACCCATCTTCTGAAGATCTGCTAACAGCTCCGGTTGCGCTGTTAGGAAATAAACTCCGGCTCTCCTGCTCAATGCATCTGCAACGACGTTGGCCTTCCCGGGGTGATACTGCAAGTTGACATCATAATCCACAAGAAGCTCCAGCTACCTCCTCTGACGCATGTTAAGATCCTTCTGGGTGAAAACATACTTCAGGCTCTTATGATCGGTGAAAATCTCTACCCTATCTCCGTATAAGTAGTGCCTCCACAACTTAAGTGCAAACAATACTGCTGCCAGCTCCAAGTCATGGGTTGGGTAATTCCTCTCATGATCACGAAGTTGTCGTGAAGCATAAGCTATTACCTTCCCATGCTGCATCAGAACATATCCTAAACCTCTGCCCGAAGCATCACAATACACTGAGAATCCTCCGGTTCCATCTGGAAGCGCGAGAATGGGAGCCGTCATCAAGCCTCGCTTCAACTGCTCAAAAGAACTCTGACACTCTGCTGTCCAAGCAAACTACGCATCCTTGCGGGTCAATCGGGTCAATGGCGCTAAAATCCGAGCAAAATCTGAAATAAACTGCCAGTAGTAGCCGGCCAATCCGAGAAAACTGCGAACCTCTGCAACTGTACTGGGCACTGGCCATGACTCAATGGCCACGATCTTCTGGGGATCTACTTCTACTCCTCCTCTGGTGATGATGTGACCCAAGTACAAAATACGATCGAGCCAGAACTCGCATTTATTGAACTTGGCATATAACTGGTGCTCCCTGAGAGTTTGAAGAACCACACGGAGATGCTGCTCATGCTCCGCCTCACTCTTGCTGTAGACCAGGATGTCATCCAAGAACACAATCACAAACTGATCCAAGTAAGGCATGAAGATGCGATTCATGAGATCCATAAATACCGCCGGCGCATTGGTTGCTCCAAAGGGCATAACAAGGAACTCCCAATGCCCATACCTTGATCTAAAAGCTGTCTTCGGAATGTCCTGCTCTCTGACTCTGATCTGATGATACCCTCAGCGCAAGTCGATATTCGAGAATACTGCTTCCCCTTTGAGCTGATCAAACAAGTCATCTATCCTCGGAAGAGGATATCTGTTCTTGATTGTCACTGAGTTCAAGGTACGATAATCAACACATAACCTGGACGTACCATCCATCTTTTTTACAAGAAGCATCGGGGCTCCCCAAGGTGATCCACTAGCACGAATGAATCCCTTGGTTCGAAGTTCTTCAATCATCTTGTACAATATCTCCAACTCTGAAGGCACCATCCTGTAGACTCTCTCTGACACTGGGGCTGTTCCGGGAATCACGTCGATAGTGAACTCGATCTCCCGCTCTGGCGGCATACCTGGAAGCTCTTCTGGGAAAATATCTGGAAACTCTTTGAATATCCGGGGCAACTGCACTGCTGCTACTGCCATCCGTAACACTGGAGGAGAAGGCTCGACTGCACCTCTGGAAAAGGAAAACTCTGGTTCTCCGGGAATGCTAAAAACAACCCTACCAATATGGCAGTCTATCCTAGCATACTGGTTCCTCAACCAATCCATCCCTAGGACCACATCATAATCGGCCATCAGAAACTCTATCAATCTAGCGGGAAATTCCTTACCGCTAACTACGATCCGACACGAGGAAAACACCCTATCGACTCCCACAAGTCTGTTACCAGTAAGTATATTGAGCCTTACTGATAATGACTCGGGCTCCAATCCTATCCGTGTCACGAATCATGCAGACATAAAAGAATGCGATGTACCAGAATCAAATAAAACTGAAGCTGGAAAGGAGTTGACGAGAATAGTTCCTGCCACTACCTCTCCTGGTGCCAATCCTTCCTCTGTGGTCATCACCATAGCCTGACCATGCCCTCGGGGTGCTGGTCCCCTCTGCTGAAATTCTCGCTGCCTATTCTGACTCTGGACTTGGGCTTGTGCATACTGCTGGAGGTTCTGCTGCTGGAATACTTGGGCCTGAGGCGGCAAGGGCCTCGACAATGGATTCTGCTGCTGCTGGACCGGAGCTGGTCCTCTCACCGAAGAGCTAGAAAGGTTGGATGATGATGAACCACCCCTATTCGGACAGGATCCTACCCTATGGTCCGCTGCTCCACAAGCCAGACACAATCCCTGTGCCCTGCGATACTCTGCCACTACATGGCCTGGCTTCCCACAATGAGAACATCCCATTGCGGAAGTCTGCTTCTGCTTCTGCTGCTGAGGGTACGTCGGGGCTGAATGTTGAACCGACGTTACTGAGGCCGCTCGCCTCGGAGCTCCAATAGTCAAAGCCCTGGCTGCCGGAGCTGGTGCTGAAGACTGGTTCATCTGGCCGTGAGATCTCTTCTGACCTCCGGCCCTATCCACAATCCTCTGGGAGGTATACTCATGCCTCCTAGCTGCTCTCAAGACTGCATCAAAAGTCTGATGCTCAAACTGCTCAACTGCCAATAAAATCTCCAGGTGAAGCCCCTGCTGAAATCGCTGGACTCTATCATACTCGGTTGCCACCAAGATGGGAGCAAACCGACTGAGTCTCGAAAACTCGGCCGCATATCCATCGACCGTCCTGCCCATCTGCTTCAGATTGGTGAACCTCGTCTGTAGATCATACCGAGCTACAGCATCAAAATACTTGGTCTGGAATCTCTCTCTGAATACCGCCCAAGCAATAGGTGCTGCTAATCCAACGGCCTGAGCCGTCCACCAGCTGTGGGCAAGATCTAACAACTACAGGCGCACCACGGTCACCTTCTCGTTCTCTGGGGTCCTGGTTGCTTCTAGAATCACCTCTGTGTCCTGAAGCTAAGCATCTGCAGCGATAGCATCTTCACTACCGTCGAAGAAGGGAGGGTTCAAGCGCTTGAAGCTGTTGGCCGCGCTGTTACCCTGATGACCTCCTCTGGTCAGAGCATCCGTCACTGCCTGGTACAAGGCGTCTCCACGACGATCTTAGGAAGCTATCAAGGTCCTGATGAGTCCTACCAAAGTGCCATCATCAGGCTCGGCAGGCTGAACTGGCTGGACTGGTGGCTCTCCGTCAGAAGGCACGACTCTGGAGGCTACTCCCGAATGCTGGGCTTGATCTCCTGGTTGCTGCTGATCCGCGGAAAGTGCTCCGCCTTGCTGACCGGCAGGTCCAGGAACGATGCCGCTGAAGAAGACGACATGGAGAACAATAAGGAAGGACCAGGACAGACCAATGATACAAGCATATGATCAGGACAAGAATCCAGGGATTCAGAAGATACGAGCAAAGATCAAGGACGAATACTGATTGAGACATCTATTCGGTAAACCCTCACATATCTTGATTTACAAGACCTGCATGGGCCACCACTTAAACCATGTCACGCCCCAGAACCAGAATACTGGAGAGCGGGGGCAGACATAGCCAACTACGTATATGAAATGGATTCCATCTCGCTATATGGTCACGGCTGTCAAGATACATGAGGGTTTACTACAAGCCAACAGTCTCCTATGGTCATGAACAAGCCTAGTGTCTCAATCACAAGCAAGTAAATAAAGTCACAAGATGTATGATCATTAAATATACAATAATAAGGCGTCCCAAATATTACATATTCAGCTGATCATGAAGCTAGTCGTTACAAAATGTTAGGACTAACAAGAGTTTTAGTCATATATGATCAACCCTAGGATCTGTCAATCATGTTACAGCCCGTAGACAGACAGTAAGTAAGTACAATCGAGCTAAACAGGTGCTCGTCGGCTAAACGCCTCAAAAGAATATTTTCACAATAGAGTGGGAGAGCCAAAAACAATCCACTCGTTGCCCTGGCTACGTCTGGTGTTCACCATCGGGCTGGAAAAGCGGTAGATCCTCTGGAGCTGCTCCGAAATCTGGCCATACAAAACCAGCTGGGTCAGATCCCAGAAAGAGCAAGTGCCACAAAGGAAGCTTCACTTAGGAACTAAAACCAGCAATTAGCACAAACAGATAATAATATATATTAAAACTGGAGAAATATAACATCACGAGGATATACGATAAGATAACCATGGGACCATTCAATTAGCCAGGTTACAATCCTTAAACCAAACAAGGACCGGGATTGTAACCCTTCGTCTGAATCGAACTTGGTTTCTCTCATATATCAGCAAGATGATATAAGAAAATCAGGACATTGCAATAATCTATATAGGATCCAGGCAAGACTAGACTGATTAGACTCCATCCAATCATTTCACGGCCAAGCAAGAATTACGGCTTGATACTTTAACTAACTAGGGTTGTCACAAGCCTAATTACTAACAAGATGCAGTGAGATTACTCCACAGCCACAAGCCCTGCAGACCATCCAGGTTACCCAGGTCGAAAGATTAGGGTTGAATTCAGGTGGGTACACCGTCCAGAAAACGAATGTACCCTTAGGTAGCTTGAAGGGTACAACACATGACAGTGTACTGGAAATGTGCCATACTCGACGGCAGGCTACAGATCCCAGGAGCGTCCAGGTAACGGGATTGCCTGTAGCTGGGAGATCTCTTCATGACTAATGCATTAATCTAGTTATTAGCCTTAGTCCATTTCAGTAGGTACTCCTGACCGTGGTACTCAGGAGTCCCCTCCTAGACATGATGCAAGACATGACTGGATTATTTGTACAAGCACAATCGCCCACGGTGTCTGGGTTAATTATACAGGTCATGTCATGTCAGGTAGCCGTCGCAACAGCTTATCAAGATATATCATGTCAGGTTATCATGTCAAGTGTACTAGTCAGGAGTGCGCCACGACGGGCCACTATCAGGTCATGTCATGTTTACTTGTCAGGAGTGCACCACGACGGGTCACTATCGTATTCAGGTACATATGCAAGGTATCATAGAGTAAGCACTCAATCAGGAGATCTAAGCTATGCTGAGGTTACAAGACATGAATTAACAGTAATAATCAAGTAATAAAACATAGAATACAGTCAATAGAAAGCTATGCGGCTCGGGCACACGCGGCCAAGGAGAGAATCTATGCGGGAGCAGCTCATGCGGCTGAAGGTAGAACAGCCCATGCGGCTCATGGTCCAAAGCTCATGCGGCTGAGGAGAAGGAAGCATATGTGGTTAGATATATAAGGTCTTATGCGGTCTGCAGGGAGCAAGGCCTTATGCGGCTGGACGAGCCATGCACTTATGCGGCCAGGAGATGAAGGGGGTGCATGCGGCTCAGGAAGTTGACCCTCATGCGGCAAGCGGGAAGCAGGTCCATGCGGCTCGGGAAGAAGTTCTCATGCGGATGGAAGAAGCGGGGTCCTCATGCGGCCAGGGAGGGCGCATGCGGCTAAACGGGTAACGTCTCATGCGCCTCAAAAAGTGCAGAGTATTATGCGGCTGGGGATTTAGCGAGTTATGCGGCTAGATGAGTTCGGCCCTCATGCGGGTCAAAGTACTTCCAGTCATGCGGCTGAAGAGAACACTTGCCGCATGAAATATTCATGCGGTCAAGTCAAGCACAGTTCATCTTCTCCAAAATTTCGAGAAGAAGAACACCATGAGAGCCAAGTTCTCAAGCTCCATAACTCCATCATCCGGAGCCCAAATCCGAACTTCCATAGGTCAAAATAGGGTAGAACGAAAGCCTCTACAACATGGAACCATAAAAACTCAGAAATAACAAGATTAAGTAGATCAAAACCCAAGAAATTCGAAAATAAATTAGACTTAGATCTACAAGAATCTAGCCATGGAAAGTAAAAATGCCAAGTACTAAAGTAAGTTAAAATGCTGTAAGGAAGAGAATGAAGCAATAAAATTTGAGTTCCTCCATGAAGCAAGTTGCACTTGCCTAGACCTCTCTCTCTCTGGTAGGTGAAGGAAGTAATGGAGGAAGGAAGAAGAGTAATGAAGAGAGAGAAGGAAGAATGGGTAATAAATATCAAGGGTGGTGGTAGGTAGGGGGTTCACCCTTGGTCCATGATGAACCAATAGCAATCCCAAACCGAACCAAGCCAACCCGAACCAAGAATAAACCAAGCCATGAAGAAAACTAAGAAAGGAATCATGCAATACACGTATTCCAAAATACGTAATATGAACCACAGGCATTACATTTCTCGTGAGGCAGCCGGTCGACAAACTGAAAAAAAATGAAAAAAATGAAGAAAACAAAAACGTACCTAGTAGTGAAAAAAACTCAAAATGCACAGTACGGACGTTTTTTTGAAAAAAAATTTAAAACAAAAAAAATAAAAAATTAAAAAATTAAAAAATTAAAAAATAAATAAATATAAAAACGCAAATAGTATTTGCGTATTCCAAAAAAAAAACGCAAATAGTAATTGCATTTTCAAAAAAAATTCAAAACGCTTTTCGTTTTCTTTAATTTTTTTAAGAAATGCGAGAAACAATTGTTTATTTGTTATCTCCGAACAGTTTTTTCTAAATATAATTTATTAATATTTTATTTCTCTATACAATTTTTTTTTTTGATTTTTTAAAATTTTTTATTATTTAATAACAAAATCTTGATGTCTACATCTAGACAATCGGACTTCACATTTTCCCTGCAAACTTATTGCCAGCTCAACTTCACAACCGGATGCATAAGGTCATGTTATTTCTATGTGGCAATCATTTTTTTTTTTAAAGCCACAACAGCTTGTGTTGGAGATGCTCCAAGTATAAATTAAGACAGAACCTCTTTTCTTTTCCAAGTTGCTCAAAATAAAACAATGGCAAGCCACATGTCCTACCTAGAGTGCCTTTTACACAAATGTACCACCTTCCCCCTCATCAAACAGCTCCATTCCCACCTCCTCACCGCCGGCCTCTTCCAATCCCTCCCCTCCCTCCGCACCAAACTCATCGAGCTCTCCTCCCTCTCCCCATCCCCCTTCTCCCTTCTCCACTCCACCGCCATGTTCTACCAGACCCACCTCCGCGTCACCAACGACTACAACGCGCTCCTCCGCGGCCTCGCCCGATCCCCAGACCCCGCGCGGGCCCTCTCCCTCTACTCCCGAATGCTCTCCGACCCCTCCTCCTGTCGGCCCGACGCCCTCTCCCTCTCCTTCTCCCTCCAGGCCTCTGCCTCCCTCTCCGCCCTCCCGGAGTCCTCGCAGCTCCATTCCCATATCGTCCGTCTCGGCTTCGCTCCGGACGTCATTCTCCTCACCACCCTCATCGACGCCTATTCGAAATGCGCCAGACTCGACCTTGCGGAGAACGTGTTCGACGAAATGTCTAGGAGAGACATCGCCACCTGGAACGCCCTCATCGTCGGCTTCGCCCAGGGGAGCCGCCCGCACGACGCGCTCTCCTATTTTAACCGCTTAAAAGGAGGGCTTGATAGGGGAGAGATGCCGAACCAGGTTACGGTCGTCGGCGCGCTCTCCGCCTGCGCGCAGCTTGGAGCTTTGCGGGACGGGGAGGGCGTTTGGGATTACGCGAGGACTTGCGGGCTGGATTCGGATGTGAGGGTTTTGAATGCGGTCATCGACATGTACTCTAAATGCGGGGTGGTGGACCGGGCGGAGGGCGTTTTCAAGTCTATGAAGGTGAAGTCGCTCGTTTCGTGGAATGCAGTTATAATGGGGCTCGCCCTGCACGGGAGAGGGGTCTGTGCCCTGCGGTTGTTCAACGAAATGTTGGACATCGGGAGCATCGAGCCGGATGCTGTGACGTATCTTGCAGTTTTATGTGGCTGCACCCATGCCGGTTTGGTGGACGAGGGGTGGCGCGTTTTTAAGTCTATGAAGGTGCTTCCGACGGTGAAGCACTATGGTTGCATCGTCGACCTTCTCGGTCGAGCTGGGCGCTTGAAGGAAGCCTACGATGTGGTCACCTCCATGCCGCCGGATGTGAAGCCTGATGTCGTCCTGTGGCAGACCCTTTTGGGCGCGTGCAAGACCTACGGCGATGTCCATTTGGCGGAACAGGTGTCGAGTAAAATCTACGAGATGGGATCGAATGGCTGCGGCGATTATGTCCTCTTGTCCAATGTGTATGCCGCAAGGGGTCGGTGGTACGACGTGGACCGGGTTAGAGACGCAATGGTTAAGAATGATGTTAGGAAAGTTCCCGGGTTTAGTTATACGGAGATTGATGGAGTCATCCACAAGTTTTTGAACGGCGATAAGGAGCATGATAGATCGGTAGAGATATATCAAGCATTGGATGAGGTCGGGGCGAGGATCAAAGGGCTGGGGTACATCCCAGAAATCAGTAATGTGTTGCATGATATAGGTGAGGAGGATAAAGAGAATGCACTGTACCATCATAGTGAGAAGCTGGCCATTGCTTTTGGGCTGATCAGTACGCCGGTGGGTACACCAATACATGTGATTAAGAACCTACGGATTTGTGGGGATTGTCATACGGTGGCTAAGCTTATATCCAAGGCATATAATAGGATGGTTATAGTTCGGGATCGAGCGAGGTACCACCGGTTCGAGGGTGGGGTTTGTTCCTGCCAGGATTATTGGTGAGATATTACACATTATGTCTTGGACCTTGGTACAGATGTTTGCCAGTAGACCTACATGGTTTCAACTTGCAACCATATGGAAAGACTGTTGAGGAGTGGGGAAGGTACAAAAGGAGCCAATGAGAGGTTGACTGAGCTAACTGTCCTTGATCTAGAAGACTCTCAATGGTAGAAGAAGAAAGAACTGCCAAGCTGATGTGAATCCTATAAAGTTGATGGCGCTGATGGCGCTATGGGCAAAACAGACCACGAGTCCAGCGAGCTTACTAGTAGGTATGGAGACTTGTCCATGTTAATACATATTATCATACTATCTGGTTTTATCTACACTCTTATTTACCCATTTTTCCATTTACTTTACGCTCATCAAGTCTAGTATTATATTAGTTTTGACATGAATCTGAAATTAATACTCAATAAATAGTTGAGATGGATGCTGCTTAAATTATCCCTTAGCTTTTATCATTCTAACAAATGGTTAAAACATTCAATTCATTGGGTATTATAACACAAAAATATCTTTTGGATGGCAAGCCGAACATAATTGTTGTCAGAGGACAATGATATATCTATATTATTGTTGGGTGCCACAGTCCAACGATTAGGTTTGGTGTGGGTTATTTAGAAGGTCCTGAAATTCGAGTCCTTGCCTCGATTATATAGTGATGAGTAATAATGAAAATTAGTAGACAAAAAATTAGTAGACAAAAGCTTCAGGACTAATAATGAAAATTAGGAACACAAATTACAATGAATATCCCTAATCAACTATGAAATCCGAAAATGAAGAATTACAATTTACTACTTATAAATGACATCATTATATAGTGATGAGTACTTTAAAGTGCAAAAAACACACACTTAAGTTGGTGGGTTCCACACTTCTTTAAGCACTTTAAAGTGTTCAATACTATATAGTGCAAAAAACGAACACCCTCCTAGTTTTACTGACCCCTCACTGATTTGAACCCTTTTTCTGACTCTACCCAATCCAGAGGAGGCATGCAAGCTGCAAACACCTACTCTGCCGATCACTATGACGGCTCTGTTGAATTCCTTAATCTGCTAAGTCTCTCTCTCTCTCTCTCTCTCCCTCTCCTTTCTTTCTTTTCTTTCTTTTCTCTAAGTTCCCTCTTTCGCTGTCAACAGTTGTTGATGGATGTGGTGAGTCACCTCTAAACTCACTAAACATACAAGGCTTCGACAATCCCTTTTGTTGCCATAGACTCCCGACTCTCGTATGCATCTCCCTTTCTCTCTCATGTTTTATGGTGTCATTCGTACCGGTTTCAATAATTGTTATTGTCCAGGTACCAGTTAACACCGGTAACAAGATTAGGTGGCTCTTCGGAACAATAATTGCTGTTGTTTTTGAGTCTCTCGTGTAAGTCATTTGGTCTTTGTGGCATTGTATGCCTTTGTGCGCCTTCCCACATTAACAAGCTTGCTCATATGCGTTATCTCCAACTCACTTTAGCACTTTAAGGAGTTCATCTACACGATTATGAAGTTTCTCAAACATGCTAATACTGATGCTTTTGGGTCCAAACCAGTGTTGTAAATGGCAGTCGAGACGGCCGCCTAGGTGCTAAGCGGTCGCTCTCTGCATCGTTTTTATAGTTGGCGATAGAGTAGGTGGCCAACGGAGGTTTACGCTGTAGGCATAGGTGAGATAGAGTAGGCGGTCGCTTAGCGGAGCAATATATGAGTAGATATTTTGGCAAAATAGTTTTACAAGCATTATGGACTTATGAGTTACTTTTACAAGACTGAAACTGCATAAAGTTTTGTTATATAACTTAATTATGCAGAAAACACCATTAAATATACATATTATGAAAAACATTAATAAAATAGTAAAAAATGTCCAAAATGAATCAAGCGTTTAGGCGATGCCTAGGCGACAAGTGGGCCCTCTCCATCGCACACCCGCCTACCGTCGTTTAGAACCTTGGTCCAAACTGGCCCATGCCTATTTTTGGCAGATTTTGAGGACTTCAAATTTTTTTATATTTAATTTCATAATTATCTTTTAGATAATCTCCTAGTTTGATTTGACTTCTCATTTGGATGGATTTTGTATTTATTTTATAGTTATCTTTTAGATACTTTTCTAGTTAGTTTATATTTGTTTCTCATGGTTTAAGTTAGTTTTTATTTATAAATATGACTTTGTTGAAGAGAGGAAATATGTTATAATGAATTTGATTTGAGTAATGATTTGCTCTATGAGAGTTTTATCTATTTAAATCTCGTTCTTGAGAATTAAGATGCAAGTTCTCGTATCTTAGGTTATTGGTTTACCGATCAGTGTTTTGTGTTGTGTCAGATGATATCAGAGCTTTGGCGTGAGGTGTTACAACTCGCACCCGGATGTTTGGGCACGAGTTCGTGGGTACGTTTAATCTACACCGCAATATCGTCGGTAGAACGCTGTCTAAACCCTCAATAAGTTCATGCAATAAACTACGCAATTATATATCAAATATCATTTCCAATTTCTCAAGTAAGACATGAACATTTATAATAAACTTAATCACAACACTGAGGAAGATAGATATGAAGTAGAAAATGATGGAATAAGTAATTTGAATGATAGTCACAAGTACCAGAATCCAAGTCTAATAATCCAATATCAAGAGTAATATAAGCCTCGAAGTAAAAATAATATCTCAATGGTTTCCGGAGACAAATTCACTCAAATACTAAGATGTGTAATCTAAGCCAACTAATGATCCGCAGAAGGCAACTCGGCTAAGGCCGTTCCCTGATCGCCCTGTATGTCAAGATCAGTCTCTGCTAGGGCATGCTCCGGAAGGTCATAATAAGTGGGACATAAATCTTCAAACTCAACGCCTAAAAATGTGATTCTTCTGTGAGGATTGTAACAAGTACATACATGACAAGCTATTCAAAATAGGAAATAACATATGTGATATATGAGAAACTACAAAACATGAAATAAGATATGTGATATATGAGAAACAAGTAAAACTAACATCATGGTATGACAAGTAGAAAAGAACAGGTAAACACGAATAATCATGATATGCGTGACAACATGAATAAAAAGGGATAAGTTAGTATCTACCTAACTAAGTGTTTTGAAATACCATGTTCGACATGTGAACTGCTAAGGGGGAAATCCGGCACCCCGCGCGTGTATTGTGCGACTGCTATTAGACACGAAAGACCATGGGATAGGATGGGTAGTTCACACGTCTACTAAGATATTTTTCCACCCGACTAGTACTTATAGATTCAAATCACGACACGAAGAAATCACGAACACGATAATTACGTAAACACGAAAGTCACATAACATAGTAATCACGGAACACAGTAACATGAATAGAATCCATAAATACTAATCCCGTGTAACAAGTGTGTCAGAAATCAAGAGATGCATATCTATAACATATAATGGAGAAACTATCAAAAAATAAAAACAATCAGTGTAAGTACTTGCCTGAGGTCCTGAGCTGATGGTACGGGTCTGACACCAAATCCAAGTCCAAGTAAACTATTTTATGAATATAACTAGATCAATAATGAGTTTAGAAATTTAATATCAAATATCCTATATTTTTACTATACCATTAGGCTTCTAGATACTATACTCTTTTAATCTTCCTATACACATGTATCAGACACTAGTTACTAATACCTATATGTAATATATATAACTTATCTAGTTGGATTTAACTATATACATTACCCCCCACTCTCTCCTGATACTCAACACAAAAGAGGAATAATACCCACCCACACTAACACACATCCTATACTAACACATTGCAACATACACAAATCTGCTGTAGGAATTTACCCTTACACACACAAGCTTCCATACACACACTAACATATACTCATAGATTTGCCATGTCTTCACCTATGGCTGCTATGCTCTGATACCCTTACTGAATCTGCAGATTCAATTGCAGGTCGGTTTGCAGATGTTACTGCAGAACATACACCCTACTAATATCAGAAAAACTGCAGTTCCTATCCTAATTTTTTTTGAGGATAATCGAACTATTACTAGGCTGTCCACAGGATGTAATAGTATCCTATGCAGGACACCCTAGTTACCTAGGATCATAGTTCGCAGTATCGGCCGATATCGATCCGATACGGCCGATATCAATACGGTTTGGCATGTCCCGATCCGATACTGACCGATACCCGATACTGATCGATACCGACATTGGGGGTCTCTTTTCCGGTCAATTCGGCAAAAAAATTTGAACGAAAAAGACCAATCAGCAAGGGTGTAAAAGCATAGAAAGGTTATAAAAGCATTTAACTTAACTATCGTATGTAAATCAATCGGTAAGGGTAACTACTATTTCAATCTATTTTCAAACTACTAAGAAACAACACTGAAAATATTAAAATTATGCCTAAATATATAAAACATATCTTCTAAAATGTTAATAATTTATTGATAATTATTTGCTTTCTGATACCAAAAAATCCGACACTCCGATCCGAAACCTCCGATACTGCCGATACCGCCGATCCCGATACTAATAGGAATGGTCCGATACCGATAGATAGACACACCCTGCCCTTTACTTTTAGGAACTAAGTACTGCAGACATCCTGCCCTCCCCCCAAACTGCAGTCTATTGCTGCTGCATTTACCAGCTGCAATTGCTGCAGATTAGCACAGGTGCACTGCTTCTAGCATCTGCTGCCTTTCCTATAACCTGCACTAACACACTCACCTCTGCATACAACAATTTTCAATCTGCTGCTGTTGCATATTCCCTAACACCCACACACCTATATATGTATATCCCATGGTATCTTCCATTCCCTGCTGCTGTTGCTCCATTCCTAACACCCACACAAATAAACATCTTAATGCTGATGCAACTATAGGGCAGGGCAGTTTTTCCCAAACTGCACCCTAACAACATCAGTGCACGCCCAACTTAGATACATGATAATATCCCTGTACACAACCGCACTTGGTTTGGTACTGCACAGGTGTATCACCTGTTACTGCAATATATTACCTACTGCTATATCCTACTGGTACTGCACCATACACAGGTTTGTATGTATCTGCAACTGTTTACTGCAGCCCAGTTTAACTGCTATGCAGTGTGTAATTTGCTGCAGTTTCTAGATTCCTGCTATCTGCCCCTACTCATCTGCTTCTGCTGCAGCTAGGCTAACTGCTATTACTGCTTGTAGCTACTGCAGTTTGTTTCCTGCTGTAATTATGCAATTTTCTGCACAATCTGTAGTCCTGCTGCACTGCTCTCCTAGTCCACTTTGATACACAAGTTAGCACACACCCACAAACTGCAGTGCTACCTCTCACACACAAGGATACCACTGATACTCACATACTCACACGTGATCCTACGACACTAACACACTTGTACCCTGATCTTAGGCACTGCTGCCCTGTGTAACTGATACACAAACACTGATACGTACTGCTACATATCAGCCTGCAGCCTTTGCTGCTGCACATATGTGCATTAGGCTCTGCAATGTTCAAGTTCCCCCATTTCCTTTTTCCTATTCTACAGATGCGCATTGGTATCATTGACGCACATTCTTCTGTATACATACACAGGTGTATAGAGTTTTCTAACATGCTAAACGCATAGGTTCTCTCGATAATTACTGATACTCATCTAGACATTAGTACAAACACCTATTGGCACCTATCCAAATATTGGATTCTACTGACTGAAACTAGTTCCTATAGGTTTTAGACAACCCAATAATTTTTTTATACCATAAATCCATTACACCAACAACCTATTATTAAAACTGGCCTTATCTAGGGAAAATTATCAACTAGTTGGTGATTCCTATCCCAATCTTAATTAAATAGGAACTGAGATTTAAGGGTTTTGATAATACCTACTAGAGGTGAACTTTGGTGAGGATCCCTTGCACGAAATTGACACGAGAAGAAGGTCAATTGCTTTCCAACAGATTTTCGAGATTTCCTCCTTGTTCCTAGGTTGTCGAGGAAGAGTCCAGGATTGCCTTGTAATGGGAAAGGAAAGTAGGGAAGAATTTAGGGTTTGTAATGGAGAGGAATTTCGGGTTTATTGAAGAGTAGATGGGGAGGCTGATGTCGGAAATATGGAGAGGAGAGGGTCGGTTGCTAGCTGCTCCTTATATCTTATTTAAAAGAGTGCATGAGATAAGGAGGAAATTGTTTTGATTTGTTTAAAAAAGATTTGAGTGTCTTTATGCAAGTTTCCCCTTTGAAAAAGAGAAATATGCTAGGCTAGCTACCCTTCTAGCAAATAAGTAATATAAATTTATTATCAATTAATTTATTTAGGAAATTTTATTCATAATAGCAATATTTTAAATTTTAAGGGTTATAAATCTATCCTCATTAGAAAAATTTTGTCCTCGAAATTTAAAGGTAGACAAAGGCACGATAGGAAGAAGATTACCTCACGACTCAAAAAGATAAGGGTATTGCTCTCGCATCTCATATTCTCTCTTCCAGATAGACTCTTCCGGGAAATGATGCCTCTATACTACACGAATCAAAGGAATCGTCTGGTTATGCAACACTTTTTCTGTGCGATCCAGGATCTCCACGGACTGCTCCTGATAGCTGAGACGCGGTCCCATCTCAATCTCCGAGGGATCTAATACATGGCTATGTATGCTACATATCGTCTCAACTGTGACACATGAAACACGTTGTGCACTCCCTCCAATGTAGGCGACATAGCTAGTCGGTAAGCCACAGTACCGACCTTCTCCAGAATGCCAAATGGTCCGATGAACCTTTGGCTGAGTTTTTCGCCTCCCTCGAATTGAATCATGCCACATATTGGAGAAATCCTCATGAATACCAAATCTCTTACCTAGAATCAAAACAGATTCCTTACAACTTAATCCTTAGCATTTATCAATTTTTTTGTATTCAAGGGTTTATTTACCTCTGTGAAGCCCATATTTTTGTATGTTTATTTTTTTCATGTTTTATTATTAGAATTGGTTTGAGCCCAATATCTAAAATATTATGTTAATAGCAAAGGCGTAATTTTGTAAACATAACCGTATATAAATACGTTAACTCTCCACTTATTTACAAAATACAAATAAAACAGTTTTTACCAAGTCTTATGCATTTAAAATTAATTAGTTTCTCTAATAAGAACGGCAAAGGTCAATAATTAGTGTAGTCTACGTTAGGGGTTTGTTAGCCAATTGTGGATAAGTTCTAAGGACAGGGTGTTACAATTGTAGGTTCAGGTCTCGGACTTTAACCCGAACCCCTCCAGTCGTTACCTACAGCACCGGAGACACCAAGGCAAGTGCATGCTTATCTAAACCCGTATTTTTATTTATTAATTAATTATATTGCATTATAGTGTTACTGTATCGACACCTGACTCACGGGATCCCTTTCGGATCACACCGACTGTTTTACCGAATCATTGACTTGACTGCTTACTGAATCATTGACTCGGGAATTGGGGGAGTAACGTTAACACCTATGGTCAAAGCCCCTTACTGAATCACTGTGAATAGCGGAAGCCCAACTCACTTGGGTCGAAGCCGGACCGTGTTCATTAGAACACTTACTGCCTCCAACCCTAGCCGGCCACAGGCTGTTACGCGCTCTAAACACTACTGTAACTAGATTGCATCATTTCACTTTATCAGAGTTTTACTGCATAACTGTTTTATTATTATTATTTAGAAAATCATATTTCCATAATAAACTGCTTCTTGTCTCGTCTTTTAATTATTGAATAAAATGCTGGAATGGATTTGTGTGTCTTGCTCCCTCCTGACTGGAGACAACATTTTTAGGTGACTGCGACGATGATGAGCTGGCTTACACTTCCTATTATGGGCCCGACTTAGGTTCTGAGGACTTAGCTGAACCAGGGCAGAGGAACCAGGAGTCCTAGTTGCACCATTTTCTGATTAGTTCACTTTTTCTAAAGTTGTAATTAACAAACCTTTGTGATGTTGAATACTTTTGCTTGTCTTCATTTTCATTTCGACTTTAGTTGTACTTCAGAATGTTTAATAAAATGTTTTATTTTTCGTTTAGACATTTGTACTGCTTGTGTTCACTGCTTGATACAGCTTACTGCCGCCGTCTCACAACGGTGCAGGCTGGGCATGATCCGACTTGACCTATTATATTGGGATCGGATCGTGGCATATTTTTAGTGGTGGTCCATACAGGTCTCGGTTCTGTAAATTGGTCTGGTCAACTTGGTCTAGACCAACATGTAGTTCTGTAACTTGACCTAGGTTAGATGAGACTTTAGGAAAACAAATTATAGAAACAACTAGAACACGTAGATGATTTTTACCCTGTTACATCATAGGGCCGAAATTACATATAGTAATATCTATTTTTGCTTGATCATAGATTTATTAGGCTCCATTGTTTATGTGTGTACCCAAACCTTTCAAAAGATGGCGAAAGGAAAGACGACTCGCTCAGGGCCTGCGGACGAAGAGGTCTCTTCCTTCGGGAACACACCTACCCAGGCTCAGTCTGACCCTTCTCCACTGCAGCTCAGTACCCGCCTTCGTGCTGCACGGACTCTCCGTGCTGCATATTACCTCCACTGTGCATGCAGCTGCACCCATTTCCCCGAGACCTACGCTCTCGATTGTTGACGCGAATCCTCCACCTGCTCCACCAGTGCCACCCCGCCGAGCTCGTAGGCCTGCTACGAGGAGTACTTGAGGCCCAGAGGGCTCAAGCAGAAGTGGATCGCGAGCAGACCGCGATCATGAGTGAGGGCATGGAGAATGCCCACAATGTCGTCATGGTAGCACTCGACTCATCACAGAGGGAACCATGGCCTATCAAGGTAAGAAAAGTGGAATTGATAATCTTTTATATTTCATTGGAGAAATATAATTCTGACTGACAGTCAATTATCCAGGAGAAAGTTGAGAATATCGAAAGCTTCAAGAAGATGGATCCGCGGCCTTTCAAGGGAACTGAAGGCCTTGTATACGCGGACGAATGGCTGGATGACATGGAGCGCATTCTCAGCATTGCTCGAATCCTAACCGACCTTATGGTAGAGGCTGTAGCTCTACAGCTTCGGGATCTGGCCAGTATATGGTACCGATAGGAGCTCACATTCCAGACTGGAGGAACCTCTTGGCGTTCCTTCAAGAAGCAGTTTAAGAGAAAGTTCTTCCCGGAAGCCGTCCTATAAGCTATGGGGAGGAAGTTCTATGACCTGAAGCAAGGGAATCGTACCATTGAGGAGTACGTAGCCGAGTTCAACTGGCTCGGCAGATTTGCACCTCGCCTAGTAGCAGACCCAGTGGAGTGTGCCCAGAAGTTCCGGCACGGATTGCGAGAGGAGATCCGCACTCTAGTTGCCGCCAATGGAGCTAAGACCTATGACAAGATGCTGAAGGTGGTCCAAGATGTGGAGGCCAGTTCGTCTACTCGAACCAAGAGGGAGCACCCAGGATCCAGTATCAATCATCAGGGCAACTTCAAGAGATCCAACAACAACAACAGACCCTCTCATCATCAACAGCCAGCAGCACCCAACAAGGCGCCCCAGTACCAGCAACAGAAGACGATCATCTGCGCCTATTGCAAGAGGCCTGGTCACACCGCAGACATCTGCAGAAAGAAGCTGGGACACTGCCTTGCTTGTGGGTCTGCCACCCACCAAGTAAAGGACTGTCCAACCTCATTCATCAGGACTGGAGCTGGACCGCAGAGGGGTCCATTACCCACCCAGCAGCAGCGCTACAACCAGCAGAGGGCCGGATAAGCGTTTGCCTTGGCCGTTGAGGAGCCGGAAGCTTAGCCAGAAACTGAGGGAGATGTTATCACAGGTGCCATTTATTTACATTTGCACCCAGCTTTATGCCTATTGATTCTGGAGCTTCGCACAGTTTTATATCTTCGGAATTTGTTACTGCATACCATATAGATGTAGGGTGTAGTAAGATGATTTATAGAGTTATGACCGGAGGGGGACCGATCCCCATCACAGAGACTTGTACTTGTCCCATCACCATTTCTGGTCATACCTTTCTAGCACCCTTGTTATGCCTCTTCCTAACTACGATATAGTCTTGGGGATGGATTGGCTGAGCAAGCAACACGCCCTGATAGACTGTCATCGGGGTTGTGTTATCTTTAGTCCACCTGGAGGACCTGAATTTGAAGTAGCTCGAGCACCAGAGAGTTTGGAGTGTCTCCTACACATCCATCACAGAAGATTCCAGACCCCTTCATCCCCTGGTAGCGGAATTCTTAGACGTCTTTCCTGACAATCTACCTGGATTATCCCCTGATCGAGACGTGGAGTTCACTATCGATCTTGTACCTGGCTCATCCCCTATTTCACAGAGAAGCTACAGACTTAACCCCAAGGAGGCAAGGAGATGAAGGACCAGATAAATGAGCTGAAGGCCCAAGGATTTATCAGAGATGGAGCTTCGCCCTGGGGATCACCAGTTTTGTTCGTGCCCAAGAAGGATGGATCCGTGCGGATGTGTATAGATTACCGGACATTGAACAATATCACAATCAAGAACAAGTACCCTCTGCCCAGGATCGATGATCTTTTCGATCAGCTGAGCGGAGCGAAGGTTTTCTCGAAGATCGACCTCAGGTCAGGATATCACCAGGTCAAGGTTCGAGAGGAGGATATTCCGAAGACGACATTCAACACCAAGTATGGACAATATGAATTCTTGGTCATGTCCTTCGGTCTTACTAATGTCCCAGCTGTGTTCATGAATCTTATGAACAAGGTCTTCCATGAGTACTTGGATCAGTTTGTTGTCTTCATTGATGACATTCTGATCTACTCAAAGACCCAAGAAGAGCATGAGAAGCACCTGCGGATTGTCTTGGAGACTCTGAGGAAGGAGAAGCTATATGGTAAGCTTTTCAAGTATGAATTTTTTTTAGATAAAGTGGATTTTCTTGGACATGTTATCACAGGAGAAGGGGTATCTGTGGACCCCAAGAAGATAGCAGCAGTGGAATCTTGGACAACCTCCAGCTCAGTTGCAGAGATCAGAAGCTTCCTGGGCTTAGCAGGATATTACAGGAAGTTTGTGAAGGACTTCGCGAGGATTGCGGAGCCAATGACGAAGCTAACCAGGAAGAACGAAGAGTTTGTTTGGACTGAAGCATGCCAGGCGTCATTCGAGGAACTGAAGAGAAGGTTGACAACTGCACCTATCTTGACGCTACCATCCGGATCAGGTGGATTCTCTATATACAGTGATGCTTCGGGCAAAGGATTGGGCTGTGTGCTACAACAACATGGAAAGGTAATTGCCTATGCTTTCCGGCAATTACGCAATCATGAGAAGAACTACCCGACGCATGACTTGGAGCTAGCAGCAGTCATCTTCGCCCTGAAGTTGTGGAAGCATTATCTCTATGGCGAGAAGGTAGACATATACACAGACCACAAGAGCCTCAAATATGTCTTCACTCAGAAGGAGCTCAACATGCGCCAGAGGCGATGGCTGGAGCTTATGAAGTATTTTGACATCAATCTGCAGTACCACCCGGGTAAGGCTAATGTCGTCGTTGATGCACTTAGCAGGTACCCAATGGCTATGTTCTTGACAAAGAACCGTCACTTGCTGGAAGACATGGAGAAGCTCGGTTTGGAGATCGTGCTTCCAGAGGAAATCATGCTGAAGCTTGGGAAAGAAGCAGTTGTACCAGGCGTGGACTCGCCTATGATGCAGCTTCAAGTGCAGTCCAGTCTGATCAGCAGAGTCAAGGAGACTCAATTCCAAGATGAGATACTATGCAAGTTAAGAGATCGAATGCTAGCTGGAACACTCGAAATATTTTCCATAGCTGAAGATGGAGCATTGAGGCACGGCACGGCACGAGACTTTGCATACCTACTGGCGAACCGAGGAATGAGTTGATGAAGGAGGCGCACCAGTCGCAGCATTCTATACATCCGGGAGCTAACAAGATGTACAAGGACATGAGGACTCATGTATGGTGGCTTGGAACGAAGCGAGACGTGGCAGAGTTCGTCTCCAGATGTTTGATCTGCCAGCAGGTGAAGGCAGACCGCCAGAGACCAGCAGGTTTGTTGCAACTGCTTCCCATTCCGGAGTGGAAATGAGAGCATATTACTATGGACTTTGTAACAGGATTACCCAGATCCCAAGGAGGGAAGGATGCTATATGGGTAATAGTGGACAGACTGACTAAGTCTTCCCATTTCATTCCTTTCAAGGTTGGTTTATCCACCGAGAGACTCGCAGCTCTTTATCATGGTTTAAAGTATCGGCTGTTACCGATCCGATACGGCCGATACCGATACTTTTTGTCATGTCCCGATCCGATACTGACCGATACACGATACTTACCGATACCAACATTGAGGGTCTCTTTTCTGGTCAATTCGGCAAAGAAAATTAAACGAAAAAGACAAATCATCAAGGGTTTAAAGCATAATAAGATTGTAAAAATATGTAAAAGAAGAAAAACAATCTATTATATGTAAACCAATCGCTAAGGGTGATTACAATGTTATTTAATTTCAAAAGTACTACGAAATAACACTGAAAATACTTAAATTATGCCTAAATGTATAAAATATATGTTTTTATTGTAAATAATTTATTATTAATTATTTTTTTCTGATACCAAAAAATCTGATACTCCGATCCGAAATCGCCGATACTACCGATATCGTCGATACCAATACTCGTAGGAATAGTCCGATACCGATTCCGATACTGATACTTTGAACCTTGCTCTTTATATGCAGAATATATACCGCTTCATGGAGTTCCAGTCAGCATCGTATCCGACAGAGATATCCGTTTCACCTCACATTACTAGAAGAGCCTGCAGGAGAGCTTGGGCACGCAGCTGAAGTTTAGCACGGCAGCATCGTATCCGACAGAGATACCCGTTTCACCTCACATTACTGAAAGAGCCTGCAGGAGAGCTTGGGCACGCAACTGAAGTTTAGCACGGCGTACCACCCGCAGACCGACGGCTAGTCCGAACGGACTATTCAGACGTTTGAGGACATGTTGAGATCATGCGTCCTGCCGTTTGGTGGATCTTGGAAAGATCACCTACACCTGGTAGAGTTCTCCTACAACAATAGCTACCAGGCCATCATTCAGATGACACCTTTTGAGGCTTTATATGATCGACGTTGCCGCACTCCACTAGCATGGGACAATGTTGGAGATCGAGTCCTGTTGGGACCAGAGATGATTACAGATGCAGCCGATAAGATGAAGATGATTAGAGAGACACTAAGGATTGCACAGGACCGTCAGAAACATTAGGCGGACAGCAGGCGTCGAACCTTGGAATTTGAGGCCAAAGATCAGGTATTTGTCAAAATATCATCTACCAGGGGGCACAATCAGATTCGGCCAAGCTGGGAAGCTGAGTCCCCGCTACATCGGTCTATTTGAGGTATTGAGCAGAATCGGAGAGGTAGCATACAAAGTGCATCTACCTTCCAGTCTCGAAGGCGTGCACAACGTCTTTCACGTATCGCAGCTGAGGCATTACGTACCGGACCCGAGCCACGTTGTTGATCATTCATAATTGGAGGTTGGACCTAGCCTCACAATGCAAGAGCAACCAGTGGAGATCATCGACCACATGGAGAAGAGACTGAGGCGTGCAGTAATCCCACTAGTCAAGATAGCTTGGCGTCACCACTCTCCAAGCGAGGCTATCTGGGAGCGAGAGGACGAGATGAGGGAGAAGTATCCTCATCTTTTCTAGGTATGTTCTAATCCTCTCTTTCATAATTGGTTGAAATTTCGAGGACAAAATTTTCTAAGGAGGAAAGGTTGTGAAACCCATATTTTTGTATGTTTATTTTTTCATGTTTTATTATTAGAATTGGTTTGAGCCCAATACCTAAAATATTATTTTAATAGCAAAGGCGTAATTTTGTAAACATAACCGTATATAAATACGTTAACTCTCTACTTATTTACAAAATACAAATAAAACAGTTTTTACCAAGTCTTATGTATTTAAAATTAATTAGTTTCTCTAATAAGAACGGCAAAGGTCAATAATTAGTGTAGTCTACGTTAGGGGTTTGTTAGCCAATTATGGATAAGTTCTAAGGACAGGGTGTTACAATTGTAGGTTCAGGTCTCGGACTTTAACCCGAACCCCTCCAGTCGTTACCTACAGCACCGAAGACACCAAGGCAAGTGCATGCTTATCTAAATCCGTGTTTTTATTTATTAATTAATTCTATTGCATGATAGTGTTACTGTATCGACACCTGACTCACGGGATCCCTCTCGGATCACACCGACTGTTTTACTGAATCATTGACTTGAATGCTTATTGAATCATTGACTCGGGAATTGGGGGAGTAACGTTAACACCTGTGGTCAAAGCCCCTTACTGAATCACTGTGAATAGCGGAAGCCCAACTCACTTGGGTCGAAGTCGGACCGTGTTCATTAGAACACTTACTGCCTCCAACCCTAGCCGTCCACAGGCTGTTACGCGCTCTAAATACTACTGTAACTAGATTGCATCATTTCACTTTATTAGAGTTTTACTCCATAACTGTTTTATTATTATTATTTAGAAAATCATATTTCTATAATAAACCGCTTCTTGTCTCGTCTTTTAATTATTGAATAAAATGCTGGAATGGATTTGTGTGTCTTGCTCCCTCCTGACTGGAGACAACATTTTTAGGTGACTGCGACGATGATGAGCTGGCTTACACTTCCTATTATGGGTCCGACTTGGGTTCTGAGGACTTAGCTGAACCAGGACGGAGGAACCAGGAGTCCTAGTTGCACCCTTTTCTGATTAGTTCACTTTTCCTAAAGTTGTAATAAACAAACCTTTGTGATGTTGAATACTTTTGCTTGTCTTCATTTTTATTTCGACTTTAGTTGTACTTCAGAATGTTTAATAAAATATTTTATTTTTCGTTTAGACATTTGTACTGCTTGTGTTCACTGCTTGATACAGCTTACTGCCGTCGTCTCACAACGGTGTAGGCTGGGCATGATCCGCCTTGACCCATTATATGTGGATCGGGTCGTGACAACCTCAAACTCCAACGATCTCCGGTGGCTATCGGCCTAGTGCTTTTGTCTGTCCTGCGCCACTCGAAGCCTCTCCTTGATCTGCTTAACTTTCTCAACATCCACTACTATCTCTGGTCCCAATAACGCTCTCTTCTACGTCGTCCCAAGATAACGGGGTACAACATCTCCGCCGTACAAAGCCTCAAAAGGAGACATCTCGATGCTGTCATGGTAGCTATTGTTGTATGAAAACTCTACCTGATGAAGTGATCCTCCCATGAGCCGCCAAAATTCAGTATACAGGTTATCCTCAAGCGTATGAATAGTCCTCTATGTCTGTCTATCCGTTTGAGGGTGGTAAGTGGTGCTAAACTTAATTTGAGTACCTATGCTAGCCTACAAACTCCTCCAAAAATGGAAAGTAAATCTGCTATCCCGATCAGAGACAATACTCATCAGAACCCCTGCAACCTGACGATCTGTCTCACATATAACTCAACAAGCTTTTTCGTAGACAATCCCACTTTGAAAGGCAAAAAGTAGGCCGATTTGGTCAACCTATCAACGATGACCCAAATCGCATCATTTCCTCCTGGTGTGCGTGGAAGCCCGGAAACAAAAATATACATCGTGATATGTTCCTACTTCCACTCGGGAATCGGTAATGGTTGAAGCAATCCTCTCGGTCGCTGCCTCTCGGCTTTGACCTATTGGCACACTAGACATCTGGAAATAAAGCGTGCCACTCTCGTTTTATACTACACCACCACACATGATCTCTCAGGTCTTTTGTACATTTTGTTAGCTTCAGGATGTATTGAATGCTGAGAACGATGAGCCTCCTACATGACCTCCTCCCGCCGATCACCACTAGGTACACATGATCTAGCTCCATGCCTCAACGAACCATCCTCTGTAATGGTAAAATCATCCAACAATCCGGTCTGCACCTGAGCTCTGACACTCAGATTCTCATCCTGATACTGCGATTCCCGGATCTTATCCATCAAACCAGACTGAATTTGCATTCCCATTATCTGCATCTCAACTCTCGGAATGATAATCTCAATGCCTAAACTCTCCAAATCTGCTAATAGGTGACGGTTCATTGTCAAATACATAGCTACCGGATATATGCTCAAAGCGTCAGCAACTACGTTGGCTTTTCCTAGATGATACTGTAATGTAATATCAAAATCTTTCATCAGTTCCAGCCATTTGTTGTCTCATATTCAACTCCTTTTGTGTGAAAATGTACCTCAAGCTCTTGTGATCAGTAAATATTTTCACACGCTTTTCGTACAAGTAATGTTTCCACAATTTCAAGGCAAAGATCACCACTGCCAACTCCAAGTCATGGGTGGGATAATTCTTCTCATGTGGTCGCAGCTGTCTGGACACATACACCACTACCTTCTCGTTCTGCTCCAGGAACACATCCTAAACCCTTCCATGAAGCATCACTATAAATAGATAATCCACCTGGTCTTGATGGCAACGCAAGTACAGGAGTTGTGGTCAACCTCTTCTTCAACTCATTAAACGCAACCTGACAGTCCTCTGTCCATACGAACTCTACGTCCTTCCGAGTGAGTCTAGTCATTGGCTCTGCAATTCGAGCGAAATCCTTCACGAACTTTATGTAAAATCCAGCCAATCCTAAGAAGCTTCCGATCTCTGCAACAGAACTCAGAGTAGTCTAAGATTCTATAACAAAAATCTTCTTCGGATCTATGGATATCCCATCTCTAGTCACTACATGTCCTAGAAACTCCACCTTGTCCAGAAAAACTCACATTTTGAGAGTTTTTTATAGAGTTTCTCCTTCCTGAGAGTCTCAAGCATAACCCTTAGATGCTCCTCATGCTTCTCTGGCGTCTTCGAATAAATGCGTATGTCATCGATGAACATCACCACGAACTTGTCAATGTATTGATGGAATACCTTATTCATCAAGTTCATGAAGACCGCCGGGACATTAGTCATCTCAAACAGCATCACCATAAACTCATACTGGCCGTATCTCGTCCAAAATGCAGTCTTCGGAATGTCCTCCTTCACCTTCACCTGATCATAGCCATACCTCAAGCCAATTTTCGAAAATACCCTCGCGCCGCTCAACTGATCGAAAAGACCATATATCCTCGGCAGCGTGTATTTGTTCTTGATTGGGAGGTTGTTCAAGGTCCTGTAGTCGATGCACATCTGCGCTGGCCCATCCTTTGGCACAAATAATATCAGAGCTCCCTAGGACGAAGAACTCGATCAAAAGAATCCCTTATCCAACAATTCATCAACCTGCTTCTTCGGCTCTACCAGTTCATTGTTGTTGATCCTGTATACATGCTGTAACACATGCTCCGTTCCAGGCACTAAATCGATAGAGAATTCAACATCTCTATCTGGCGACAATTCTAACAACTCCTCAAAAAACACAGAAATTCCTCAATAAGAGGATGAGGCAAATCCTTCTTCTCAACCATAGCTCCACAAATAATACCATCCCGTTCTACAGCTCCTCCAGTGAACTTGAATTCAGGCTCTCTTAGATGATGAAACAACACTTCCTCTGTGGCAGTCTATGCTAGCATTATGCATACTCAACCAATCTATCCCGAGGACTACGTTGAAACTCAGGAGTGGCATTACGAGTAAACTAGCACATAAAACTCGACCTCCCAAGATAATACAACGTCCCTTGCAAGCATCACTGACTAGGATAATGCCTCTCCCACTCGTGATTTTGCAACTCCTACCCAAGGGTTCGGTTACTAAGTTATGCTTAAGCACAAAAGATACATATATGAAACTATGAGTTGCCCTGGAATCAAACAAAGCAATAGCAGAAATGAATCAAGAAAAATAGAAACTGCTATCACATCACCCGTAGCCTCGGTCTCCCCGACCGTCGTAGCAAAAGCCTTGTCCTGCTGAGGTGCTCCTTTCTGCTGGTGTTGTGCAAAATGCTGATGCTGAGTAGGAAGTGGTCTCCTCTGTTGTCGAACCCCTGGTGGCGTAACTGGTACTCTCTGTGCTGGAGCTATACCTGAGCTGGACGAGCAGGCTCTAAGGGGTACTCCCTCATTTGATGCGCAGTTGAACCACGTAATAAACACACTCCAAGCCTCTTCCTGCATACCTCCTATGAGTGTCCTGGCTTCTTGCAATAGTTGCAAAGAGAAGCTTGCTGCCTCTGCGGTTGCTGTTGCTGAAATGGAGCTTTAATCGGAGGATGCTGTTGCTGATGCTGCTGGAAAGTCCTCAGCTGAAACTGGGGACGCTTCGCCTATCCCGAACCACTACCAACTCCAACTGAGCCCCAGTCCCTCTTGGGTCCATTGTCCAAGTCCACCTCTACTCTCTGGACCTCAGCTACAATCCCCGAAAAGTCGTGGTACCAGAGACAATATGAACTTTGATATCCTTGGTCAAGCTCTCTCAAAATCTACGTGCTCGATCCTCAGGGTCCCTGACCATGTACTCCGCGAATCGGCTTAGCCTGTCGAACTTCGCAGCATACTCATTCACAGATAGACTACCCGCTCCTTGTTCTGGAATTGCTTCTCCAGAACACCCTTGGCTACCGCAGGAAAGAACTTCGTCTTAAATAGGTTCTTGAACTGGTCCTAGGTTAGATCTGGATCTGCGATCCTGGGTTCATTCTTGAACCAAGTGCAGACAAAGCTGCAAGTCTACAACCTCAATCTACAGATCCTCTGGAATCCGGACGACTCACATAATATGCTCGATGTCCTTAAGCCACTCGTCAGCATGATGGGAACTAATAACGACGATAGTGACCAATAACTCTTTACCGAAGAGTAGGGAGTTGAAGACATATTTCGGCGTTCTGTTACATAGAAGTCTCTCTGCAAAATCTAACTCTACGTGTCCAGCGAATCGAGCAGGTGACATGCAATCAGGAATCGTTGAGGCAACTGGTTCGTAGTCCATAGACGACGTCATGGGTGAGCAACCTTATCGACCTCTTGGAAGATGGATAAGTACTGACGCGAGAACAACGATTATGGTAGGCTTGTTTAAAATCGTCTAGTTCGAGCGGGGAGTTAACTTTGAGCAAGGAGTAATTTTACCTGGCGGGATCATGATGACGACAACGACATGCTATCTGACTGATAAGACTACGAGTCGATGCAGTATCGACGAACGCGGTTTATATGGAGACTACTGTTTGCCATTAAATATCAAAGACAGGTATTACAGAAACACTGAAATTGATTGCAAACTCGCTTGTACAAAGAAAAGCCTAGAAAGAAATCCTAGGAAACAATCTAAGTACAATTGTTTAGTTTTTGATTCGGGGGGTGACGGTGGAGGCTCGAAAAAGTGTATCAATTCTGCCTTACTCCTTGGACTATCCGACGCAGTCTTTAGCTCTTGAAGAAATTGTCCTTCGAAGGTTGCCAGCCTTTTGCAGGGGTGTGGCGCCCTGCTATTTATAGTGGTATATATTTTGAGCCGCATAGATGGCATGTGGCCACGTGGCTAATCAGCACGTGAAGATCCGCTCTTTGGCCGCCAGCTATCGATTTGTTGGGATTTTGTTGCAGCAAATCTGGGTGGTTAAGACTTGGTCAGCCTGTCACGTGTCCTATCGCAGGATATGAATCATTTTGAGCCGCATGAGTCTCTCAGTTTTCGACCATGTTGGGCCGCATGAGACTCATGCGGCTTAAGTCGCAATCTTCCTTAGTCCGCATATAGCTTAAGGACTTTTAAGCCGCATAGATTCTGTATTTTGGGCCGCATAAAGCTCATGCGGCTTGGGCTACAGTCACCCTTGGCCGCATGAAGTTTGGAGACTTTGGGGCCGCATATGTTTGAGCCGTATAAGGTTCATGCGGCTTGGATAACACTCCTTCTGGCCGCATAAAATTGCATGAACCCTGCTTTTGGTGACATGACATTTTGTCTGCTCACGTCTTATCTTTTTTTGTCAGTGTTAGAGCTGTCATTTTTGACAGAATTTGTCAGCTTTATCAGACGAACTGATCAACTTGGCCGCATATCTTTCTTCTGCGGCTCGAATCAGTCTGGTTGTCGACGGGCCCCATAGGGTGTTGAATCTGTCATGCGGCTCTCCTTTATGTGGACCTGTTTGGTCCAAAGTACATATGCGGCAAATTGTGATCCGCATGAACCCCATATTTTCTATGCTTCTACAAGACCCCCTTCAAAGTTTTCAAGTTGCAAATTTGGAATACTTTGAATAAGAAGCATAGAGATATGTCAAGCCGCAGGGAGTCTTCAAGTCGCAGGGAATTTTCGAGCCGCCGAGAGATCTCGAGTCGCAGGAAAATCTTGAGCCGCAGGGAAATCTTGAGCCGCAGAGAGACCCCATCCAGCCTGCCAGATGTCACTGCTGCATTTAATTTCTTGATTCGGTTTTGGATTCGGGCTCTCTTTTCGAGATAAAGCCGATGGTTACGAGTGATAAAATCCCCAAACGTCGTCATTATCTTTAATGATCTCGAGAACCGAAGAGGCACTTTTCAGAAACTCTATAAATAGGGGTCATTTCGGAGAAAGATTTTCCTCTTTCACCTTCTTTACTTTCGTCTTCATCTTTCTGTCTCAATGGCTCTAAAAGCTTCCAAGTCGACTGGTGCTGCGGCCAAAGGGAAGGGACTTGCCTCTCCGTCGAGAGCAGCGGACTCTCCTCCCATTCATCACGACGTGCAACCCCCTATCAAGGGTAAGGACGGTGGGAAGACGACGACTGAAATTTTGAATGGCCATATCGCATATTTTATGCGCGGGCCTGTCATATATCACCTCTGTGCTTTATGCCTAGTCGATGCTTGCCCTATCTCATTTGGACCGCATGTGTTTTGTATGATAGGGCCGCATGGGCTGAGCCGCATAAGCGCTGCACATTCGAACCTGAACCGCATAAGTGACCCAGGACTGATCCGCATGAATACTGCATAACTGTGCCGCATAAGTGCCTCCTGATTGAGCCGCATGGGTGTCTCATGTTTTGAGCAGCAGGAGTACTTCATGACTGAGCCGCATGAGCATTTCATGACTGAGCCACATGAACCCCCTAAGTGCCTCATGACTGCGCCGTATGAACACTTCATGACTGAGCCGCCTAAGTGTCTTATGACTGAGCCGCATGAGCACTTCATGACTGAGCCGCATGAAACCCCTAAGTGCCTCATGACTGAGCCGTATGAGCACTTCATGACTGAGCCGCATAAGTGCCTCATGACTGAGCCGCATGAATACTTCATGACTGACCCGCCTAAGTGTCTTATGACTGAGCCGCATGAGCACTGTATGACCGAGCCGCATGCGTCTCATGTTCTTTATGCCGCCCACGCATCCCTCATAACTAGGCCGCATAGGTTCTGTATGGCTAGGCCGCATAGCTGAAGGATGAACCTCTTCTAACCTTACTTCTTCTTTGTCCTTTGCAGTGACCTTGCCCACAGCTCCATCGGGGGAGCTCCTGATATGATATGCCCAATCTGCGTTGGGTGTGAGTTTTGACCAGATAGTCGAACATGTGTCGACTCAGAGCATCCGAAATCATCCTGAAGACCGGCTGAGGGAGATCAGAAGCCAGTCCTTCTTTTTCTTACTTAGCATGATGAACTCCGGGTAACTGAATGGCATTCATCTGAAGCCTATGTTTTTATTCGGGGATGTCCTGACTATTTCAGACCCGAGCATCATAGAGACATTTGAGAGCTGGGACTTCTATTTTCAGGGGGAAGCAATTCACATATCCTTAATGGAGCGCCACTTCCCCCTATCCGGTTTCAATATGGTACATTTTGAGAGGAAGATGTTGACTTCTCTAACTCTGGATCAGCGGGGGATCTTTGTGGGCCATATCCGTTTTAATAACCCCAGGAGGTCAGTGGTCGCAGTAAAGGAAACAATGAGCTACTCCGTCATTGGGCTGGCTCCTGGTAGTCTCATCAACGAACTGAAGCCCAATATGCTATTCTCTGAGGCTGATACCTTTTTGAATCAGATTGCTCACAAAGGGTCATACCCTGCAGGGAGATTGTCGTTACTGAACTGGCAGCATCGTTCCCCTCCATGGGTTAATCTGACTTCTTGGATCCTGGCGGAGTATGAGGACATCCTACAACGGATTGGCCTCTATTACGCCATTATGGGCTCCTGCTACGGCTTGTTTATGAACCCGAAATTATTTATGGCATTGCTTGAGATGTACAACTGCCGGACGGGGACCTTCTTTACTCCAGGTGGAGAGATGGGACTTGCTCTTCACGAGATGCATGGTGTGTCCAAATTGCCCTGGGGCGATGAAGCTTATGAGGAGTGTACCCCGACAAACAAAGAATTCGAGGAACTAGAGCGGCGGTATCCCGGATTCCTAGCCGTATATCAGGAAGTGCTATGCCACCATAGCACCTGTCAGCAAATATCCAAGAAAAAGGACGATAGTTCGGAAGGGAACCTTCCTCATATCAAGGCTTGGATTGGCTATTTATTTAGCCTTAGCGCGTCCGGTCGAGTTGCTGTTAAGAGTCCCCAATCTCTGGAGCAGGTGGATGCTCAGGTGCAAAGCACTAAGAGGGCCCGTGCTGCTGGTGACAGATTTGGGAGCCTAAGCGACACTTTTAGCTATTTTTATCATGATACTCAGCCTCTGTTTGCTAAGGCCATCTTGGCCGGATACCTGATGATATGGTTGAGGGTTTGCGTCATTTCGGCGGGCTCTGGTGCGATTGAGAGGATTAGCCACAACCTAATCCTTCCGGCGGTAAAGCTGGTCTTTGGGGGCAAGTTGGCTCTGCTTCCTGCTATGGTATGCAGCATCCATAGGGGTCTTCGTATTTTTACGTCGAAAGTCATCGCTCGTGATCTTACGAAACCCTTCAACAGAATCGAGCTGCCGTATCATTATTGTTGGCCCATTCCATGGTCACACCCGATTTCGATAATCAACATACACTTTAGTCAATACACAAAATATAGAAAATACTGCTAATCATTTCAGGATTCATGAAATCATATTCAACGGACGATGTACCGCATCAATCAAAGCGTCAACTTCATCAAATCTACTGGAGACTCATTTCTCATTTTATTCTGTATTTTATATTTTATTGAGTCTAGGATTAATTCTGTAAAATCAATTATGGTATTACTGGCTTAGGGTTAAACCTGTCCACATTTCAAAAAGCCTACCTATTTACCATTCGTATTTTTCGTTTACAAGTATTTCAAAAACATATTTCGAAAATAGTCTTTCAAAATGATTTTACAAATAACCACAAACAAATTTGAAAACTGTTTTTGCAAAAGATTTTCAAATATCTCCTGACAGAACTCCTAACCGAGTTCGGCCCGAGTTCGGTCCGAACTCTGCCCGAGTTCGGTCCGAACTCTGCCCGAGTTCGGTCAAAAGTTATTCAAATTTCTGTTGCCTCCAAATATGCGAGCAACGTCTCTTTGCGAGATATTTGCATCCGAACTCTGTCCGAGTTCTGCCCGAGTTCGGTTGGAGAAAACACCTATAAATAGAGAAGAACTTTTCAGTTCAAATCATCAATTCATTCTTCATTCTCTCTTCTCTATTACTCAAGTGTTTTCAAACGATCCAAGAGTTTCAAATCTCACCTATACATCTCTTAGCCAAAAGCCAGTACTATCAGAGTTGATTTAGAGTCTTTTGGTTACTTAAGAGTTGTAAAGAGGTCGTTCCAAGTTTCAACAACTTTTCTTGTTGTGGAGCTGGTCGTGCGCTCGTCACCAAGCACGGTGTGTGTGTGGAGCTGGTCGTGCGCTCGTCACCAAGCACGGTGTTGTAAGAGACTGCAAGCTCTCAGTTAAAGCTTGTGCCATAGTGGATTAACATCGAGCAAGAGTACTCGAGACTGGATTAGTCCTCTCAGAGGGATACCAGTATATATCGCCGTGTCACTGAGTTTGAATTTTCTATCTCTATTTACTGTCTCTTACATATCTGCCATAGTTTAATTTTTTAATTGGTGATTATATTCCGCTGCACACACGCACTCTATTCACCCCCCTCTAGAGGTGCTCAACGGTCCTACAATTGGTATCAGAGCAGGTTATATTATTATATAACATACCTTAGAGAGTATATATGGCAGCCGTGAAATCTATATTCAACGGTGAAGGGCAATCCACAAATAGACCTCCCCTATTTGATGGAACAAACTACACATACTGGAAAACACGGATGACTTTCTTTCTAAAGTCTCTTGACTTTGATCTATGGTCAATAGTCATTGATGGTTATAAGAAGCCAGCACCCACAGTGGTTGAAGGCATTCTTATGGAAAAGCCTCATGACAAGTACACCGATGCTGAAAAAGCAAAGGCTAGTCTTGATGCTCGAGCCATCAATGCACTATTCTGTGCAATTGACAAAACCGAGTTCAACAGAGTTTCAACCTGTAAGACGTCTCACGAAATTTGGAAACTCCTTGAGGTAACCCATGAAGGGACTTCCCAAGTAAAGGAATCCAAAATTAGTAGACTGACACAGGAGTATGAATCCTTTAAGATGAAACCCGGTGAGTCAATTACACAGATGTTTACTCGTTTCCTTGATATAACTAATCCTCTACAATCTCTTGGCAAGGATTACAGCAATCACGAGAAGATCAGGAAAGTGCTGCGGGCTCTAACAAAGAACTGGAATCCAAAAGCCACAGCAATCATTGAAGGAAACGATCTCACCACGATGACTCTGGAGACACTGATGGGCAAACTCATGACCCATGAACTCGACTTGCAAGACTTTGAAGAAGCAACACCAAAGGAGAAAACTATTGCCTTCAAAGCCCAAGCAAGAAAATCAACATACAACGATTCCGATGAAGAATCATCAAGTGGTGATGAAAGAGCCCTACTTGTGAGAAACTTCAAGAAATATCTCAAGTTCACAAGCAGAAAGAAGAAAGACGTCCAAGAAAGCAACGAAGATAAAACTATATGCTTTGGATGCAAGAAATCAGGGCATATGAAGGACTGTCCAACCACCAAGAAAAGCAGTCCATACGATAGATCAAGATCAAGCAGAAAAGCTACATCTGGTCGAAAGTATGCGAACACAAGCATCTGGCACGAAAGCGATGCCAGTGATTCAGAAGAAGAAGACAGACCCTGCAGCAATGCAAATGTTTGTCTCATGGCTTTTGAAAAGGTATCATCTAATCCTTTGTTTGATGATTTTACTTTCGATGAACTAGAGAACGCCTTTAGCGAACTACTTGAAGATCACAAAACTGTGCTCGACAAGTATAAGCAATCTCGAAAAGAGATTAAGGCACACACAACCGAGATAGCTAGACTGTCTAATCTAATTGAAGATATTAAAGAGACATCTACTACCGGTAACACGGAAGAGATAGCCAAACTTAAAGCAGACTATCATGAGGCTATCCTCAATATTGAAAAGAAAGAAAAGGACTATGTCAAAGTACAAAAGCTTTATGACATAGAGAAGAAGATGCACCTAGTAACTGAACAAAGACTCCTTGATATGACTGCTAGATACGAAGAGTCTATTGCGATTTCTAAAAAGTTAGAAATCAAGTTAGGCAAACAGGCAATACCTGTGACACAGCCTAAGATTAGTCCTAATGCGAAGCATACACCTAGAAGGACTAAACACAAGAAAGCACAGAAGAAACACGAACACCATCATGCTTTCACTTACAGGTTCTCCAAACAAAACAAGCTTGCAAATACAGTTTCTACCACTAAACTGACTTGCACATATTATGGTACGCACGGACACATATCACAATATTGTCTTGCAAGAAAGCTTGTTAACAACCATACTTTAGTCTGGAGACCTAAAGCTAATCTGTGTGGACCCTTCAGAAAATGGGTACCAAAGGATTCATCTACTTGTCTTGTAGGTGGACCCTCAACCCTCTCATGCTAAAAGCAAATGGATTCTCGATAGCGGATGTTCGCCACACATGACTGGTGATGCATCCTTATTCGCTATGCTATCGATGAAGAAAGAAGGATACGTCTCCTTCGGAAACAACTTGAGAGGTGATATAATAGGTAATGGTACTGTAGGTATTTCTCCTTATCCAATAATAAAGGATGTTTGTCTAGTAACTGAATTGAAACATAACCTATTGAGCATAAGCCATTTGGCAGATAATGGTTATGGTATCAATTTTGTGAAAGATAAATGTACCATATATGATATGTCATCTGGTGATCCCGTATATAAAGGGATTAGAGAAGACAACATTTATGTTTTCTTTTTGGAGAATACTAATAATGCAGGAAGGTGCCTAGTAGCCAATCAAGATGAAAGCTGGCTATGGCACATGAGACTAGGACATACAAACATGGATACTATCTCACGTCTGAATACAAAGAAGTTGGTAAAAGAACTCCCTGAAATTCCATTCAAGAGAGATCTGGTATGTGCAGACTGTGAAAAGAACAAAGCACATAGGTCTACTTTTAAATCCATCAACGCTGTAAGTACTTCGAGACCTTTGCAGTTGATTCATATGGATTTATTTGGTCCTAGTAGAGTCGCTAGTCTTGGAGGTAAGCTCTATGCTTTTGTTATTGTTGATGATTTCTCTCGATTTACTTGGGTTTACTTTTTATCAAACAAAAGTGATGCTATTTTTGAATTTCAGATATTTTGTAAAAAGGTACAAAACGAAAAAGGTTTCATGATTACTCGTATCCGAAGTGATCATGGTGGCGAATTCGAAAATTCTGATTTCAAAAAGTTTTGTGATGATAGTGGATATTACCATGAATTTTCTTGTCCTAGAACTTCCCAACAGAATGGTGTTGTGGAGCGGAAGAATCGTACTCTAAGCGAAATGGCTAGAGTCATGCTGAATCAGTATAATCTTCCTAAATACTTTTGGGCAGAAGCTGTTAGTATGGCCTGTCATGTTTTAAACAGGGTGTTAATTCGACCAATCTCGAAGAAAACACCATATGAGCTTTGGTTTGGAAGAATTCCAAACATTTCTTATTTTAAAGTTTTTGGTTGTCGCTGTTTTATCCTGAACACCAAGGAAAACTTGGGAAAGTTCGACTCCAAAGCAGATGACGGGATATTTCTCGGATATGCTGCTAAGAGTAAGGGATATATAATTTTTAATAAAAGATCTATGATTGTTGAAGAAAGTATTAATGTTACTTTTGATGAGTTGAATAGTCACAGATCTAGCGACAGTGATGATGAAGATGCACCTAAAAAGACTAAGAAGAATTCTGAGAAAGATCTGACCCAAGAGGCAAGGACTGATAAAAGTTCCGAAGATGCAGGAACTGAGAAAAGCCTTGTGAAGGGTATGGCCCAAAGATTTGAATCATTGAGATTCAAGCCAGATCATCCAGAAACTCTCATTATAGGTGATGTATCCAAAGGTGTAAGTACACGTTCATCTCTTAAAGATTCTGAATTAGCAGCAAATGTAGCATTTATTTCACAAATAGAACCTAAGAATGTTGATGAAGCTTTTTCTGATGAGTTTTGGATTTCTGCCATGCAAGAGGAACTTAATCAATTTGAGAGAAACCAAGTTTGGAAACTTGTTCCTAAACCAATTGGTCAATCGATAATTGGTACCAAATGGGTGTTCCGAAATAAACTCAGTGAAGATGGACAAGTTCTACGCAACAAAGCACGTCTAGTTGCACAAGGTTATAATCAAGAAGAAGGAATTGATTATGATGAGACCTATGCTCCTGTTGCTAGACTAGAAGCCATCCGCATGTTTTGCGCATTTGCATGTTTTAATGATTTTAAACTTTTTCAAATGGACGTGAAAAGCGCATTTTTAAATGGATTTTTGAAAGAAGAGGTTTTTGTGAAACAACCCCCTGGTTTTGAAGATTTTTAAAAACCTGATCACGTCTTCAAGCTTAAGAAAGTACTTTATGGACTCAAACAAGCACCTCGTGCTTGGTATGAACGCCTAAGTGCCTTCTTACTTGATAATGGATTTTCAAAAGGAAAGATTGATACTACCTTATTTATAAAATCCATGAATGATGATATACTTCTAGTGCAAATCTATGTGGATGACATTATATTTGGTTCTACTAATGAAAAACTTTGTCAAGATTTTGCCAAGTGTATGCAGAGTGAATTTGAGATGAGTATGATGGAAGAACTGAACTTCTTCCTAGGACTGCAAATCAAACAACACTCGACTGGAACATTCATCAACCAAGCTAAGTACACGAAGGACATACTGAAAAAGTACGACTTCGAGAATGTAAAGCCAATCGGGACGCCTATGGCTACATCTATAAAGCTTGATGCTGATGAAAGTGGCAAACCTGTTGATCAGCGTAAGTATCGAGGTATGATTGGTAGTTTATTATATTTAACTGCTAGTCGCCCTGATATTATGTTTAGCGTTTGCATATGTGCACGTTATCAGGCAAACCCTAAGGAATCACATCTTAGTGCCGTTAAGCGTATCTTCCGATACCTTAAAGGAACTTCTACAGTTGGCTTATGGTATCCCAAAACCAAATCCTTTGACCTTATAGGTTACTCGGATGCGGATTTTACAGGATGCAAAGTGGACCGTAAAAGTACCAGTGGCACATGTCATTTCTTAGGAAAGGCCTTAGTCTCTTGGTTTAGCAAGAAACAAAATTCAGTAGCATTATCAACAACTGAGGCTGAGTATATCGCCGCAGGACGTTGTTGTGCTCAGATTTTGTGGATGAAGCAAACCCTAGAGGACTACAATCTGCACTATACAAATGTTCCTATTTATTGTGACAACACTAGTGCAATAAATCTGACTAAGAACCCTGTTTGTCATTCACGCACAAAACACATAGAAATTAGACATCATTTTCTTCGTGATCATCAACAACACGGGGATATTTGCTTAGAATTTATTGATACTGATCATCAACTGGCAGATATATTTACTAAACCATTGGCTGAAGACCGTTTTAACATTTTGAGGTGTGAACTCGGCATTCTTGAATTCTCGAACTCATAGTGCATATGGTAATTAAAATTGAATTTATGACTTGATATTTTATTTTAACGAAAATTATTTTTGGGTACAAACTTAAAAAGGGTATGTCTGTCACCATGGCTACGGTCGAAGCGAAGCGGTATTTAAGAGTTCCCCAGTGAACCTCCGTTAGCTGGGACAACCCCTACAGTTAACTCAGAAATAACAATCGTTAATTAATAAAATAGTCAATGTTATTAAATTTAACTTTTAAATTTACCAGCCTGCACTGATTATCTCGGAAATGCAAGTGGCCGAACTCGGCCCGAACTCTGACCGAGTTCGGACCGAATTCCGACCGAGTTCGGTCGGCGCTGTGGTAACTTCCAGAACCGAACAGCCGGCCCTAGTGCCTATATAATCCAACTTTCCTTCCACTTTTTCTTCACAACAAAACGTGGAAAGCCTTCCTCTTCTACTAGAAGCCTCTCCTCCTCCTTCTTAGCAAGGGTTCGACGAGTTCCAGTGGGTGGTCATCTTCCTTCTTCTCCATCTCCTCATGGCCCCCAAACGTCAAAGAGGAAACTCTTCTCAAGGTGCTTCCTCTTCCTCTGACTATACCCCTGCTAGTCTCTTTAGTCCAGCACGACCGAGAGATCCCGAAGAGTACGATGCTACTTTGTTCCCCGACAAAGACTTCTCGGATCTCTGGTTCGATTCTTTCTCTAGTCGTCGTATTTGCTCTGGAGCTTTCGTTAATTTCACTACTTTCTTTGAATATGCTCAAATTTTTGACCAACTTGGATACCGCGATTTCTTCGAGGTCCAAGAGAGCATTTATGACAATGCAGTCCGTATGTTTTACTGCAATCTGCAGGTAAAACCAAACGACAATTTCTATTCTTGCATTGCTGGGCAAGAATTAGAATTCAGCGCCACCGACATCAGTGAATACTTTCATATTCCTGATCTTGGTGATGCATTAGTTGACATCTACCACATTCAGTTCCCTGCTGATGTCACTTTGGCTTCTTTTAGGGAATTAATTTGTCATCCTAACCCTCCTCCCCGGAGAATTTTTGTCAAACATCTGAACCAAACTTTTTATGAGCTTCATCGTATGATATTTTCTGCTCTTCTTCCGAAGAAAGGCTCTACTGATGAAGTTACCTTTTTGGAACTATCTGCTCTATATCACATCCACTTTGGCATTCCATTCTCCGTTCCCAAAACTATGATGTCCTGGATGCTTAACTGCAAAAATGCAGGTAGGAATCTAGTATATCCTATGCACCTTGCTTCCATATTTAGACGTTTCGAGATTGATCTTGAGACGTGTGCCATCTCCTCTCCTCCTGTTGAGCTGACTCGCTCTCGTCGATTTCCTGTACCACCTGGAGCTGCTCCTGCTCCAGCTGCTGCTGCTGAGGTCCCTCTAGCTGATGCTCATCCTGCTCCGGCCCCAGCCCCATGATTCGATCCGACTTTCTACCAGCGCTTCGATGATTTTGTTGTGGTCTCTACGCAACGTCATTAGGACTCAGAGTTCAGGCACATTTCTCAGGCCCAGGTGCTGAGAAATAGTATTGCTGATCTCCACTATAGCCTGGCTCAGATCCAGTCCATCCGGTCACCATCCTTCCTCACCCTGCTTTTCCGGGTCCTCGTTTCACTGATGAGGTTACCTTTCAGTATTTCGACCCGACTGCCGCCTACTTCCCACATGATCCTCCCGGTGCGGACGACCCCACGATGTGACGTGGATTCAGCTATGGATAGTGGATATTGATTTGACTAGTTGATGCAGTTGATGTAGTAGTTTTTCATTTTTTTTTTGTCTAAACTGTTTAGTTAGACATTATCAGTTGTACTCTTTGGATTTCTAGTGGAAACTTCTATGTTATTTCAGTTTATTATGAGTTGGTTTATTCTATATTAGTTGTTTCATATATGTCTATGCTGTGATTATTTCTTTTTGCTTCACTTTGTCTTGTGTTTGTCTATTGTTGGCTTCACGTTTTACGGGGGAGCCTATTCATTTTACTACTTGACAAAGGGGGAGAAAAGAGTATACCAAAGCGCGAGCATATACAAGCATATACAACAATCCAAAAACAAAATCCAAATATTTTTTTCAGGTACTTTGTATTTTGTTCTATTTGATATAAATATATTTTGGTATAGACTCAAGTTTGCCAATTATCAAAATAGGGGAGATTGTTGGCCCATTCCATGGTCACATCCGATTTCGATAATCAACATACACTTTAGTCAATACACAAAATATAGAAAATACTGCTAATTGTCACCCTCATTTTTCCGTATTTCCTATATTTCGTATTTGTACTCGTAATTTGATTTTGGCAGATATTTTATTTTCTCGACTTGTGGATTTGGTTTCTCGTAAATGGGTTTTGGACCATGGCTTGGTTTTATTTTGTGGAGTTGGTTTGGTTCATCATGAGTGGAACACCTTAGCCTATTCTCCACCTCCATTCTACCACAACCCACCATCATAAATCCCCACCTACTTTTCTTCCTCCTTTTTATTTTTCATTTATTTCTTCTTCTTCTTCCTTCTTCCACACAACTCCCCAACCCATAGGCAAGTGCACCTTGCCAACAAATAAGCACCCAATTTTATTTGTTCATTTGATAGATTAGGACATGGAGAACAACTTTAGAACTTGACATTTTGTGATTTGGAGCTTTCATTTCTTCTAGATCTAGGTTTTTACTATTTTCGAAAATCCTTAGTTTTGATCTATTAAACTTCGATTTTTGCATGTTTTGATGCTTCCATGTGGAAGAGAATTCGATTTTATTCAAGTTAGAACTTTGAAAATCTAGATTTGGTTTTGATTTGACAAAATTATGAAGATTTGAAGTTCTTGGTGTTCTTGGACCTGCTCTCGGCCAGGAAGAACAGCCCTCTGCCTTGCGCTTTTTAGCGCATGGCCGATTGCGCACCCCCCGGCCTGTGCTCTTTAGCGCAGGGCCGATTGCGCATGACCTCAGCCAGTGCTTTGCGCTGTGCTGGATTGCGCTGGCGCAAGCCATCCATGCGCAAGCCAGCCATGCGCAAAGTAACCCCTGCGCAATCCACCCATGCGCAGTTGACTCCTGCGCAGTCTGTTCCTGCGCAATCCACCCATGCGCAGTTCACTTCTGCGCAGTCTGTTCATGCACAATCTGCCCCTGTGCCCTGTGCCCCTGCGCACTTGGCACCCTGCGCAACTGACACCTGCGCAATCCAACTCCCTGACCCCTTGCGCAATCCATTGGCTTTTGCAGTTTTGGTTATTTCTTTAAGCTTGGCTCTTCTACAGCCCTGTGTATTGATATTTTATTAGATATTTACGCCCATTTTATATCCTTACGCCTTTTGTCATGAACTTGATTTTTACTTAATATGTTTGGAATGACTATTGTACATGGCTTGGTATGACATGGAACTAGCATAACACGATAGTGACCCGTAGTGGTGCACTCCTGACATGACCAACCTGACTTGATAGTGGCCCGTGGCGGCGCACTCCTGACTTGACTTGACTTGACTTGACTTGACTTGATGACTTAACTTGACCTGCCTTGACACCGTGGGTGGTTCTTTCTTGCTTGCTTGTTAAATCCACTTGTCCAGTCTTGCATCATGTCTAGGATGGGACTCCTGAGTACCACGGTCAGGAGTACCTACTAAAATGGATTAAGGCTAATAACTAGAATAATTCAGTAGTCATGAGAGATTTCCCCAGTTACAGGCAATCCCGTTATCCCGGCCGCAATTGTTTGGACTTGTAGCCTGCCGTCGAGTAGGGCACATTTCCAGCTCACCGTCGTGTGGGGCACATAATTATTGATAACTGCTTGATGAATCCAAATCGCCTGGATAACCTGGATTAGCTGCAGGGCTTGTGGCTGGAGGAACATCTCATTGCATCTTGCTAGTAACTAGGATTGTGATAACCCTAGTTAGTTAATGTAGAAAGCCGTAGGCAATGATTGGCCGTGATTGCTTGGATGGAGTCTAGTCCAGTATAGCATTGTCTAGAATTGATTATAAGATTGTACCAGAATGATTGAAGGATTGTCACTCCAGATTGTCACTATAATGATTGTCACTCCAGATTGTTACTTGACCTGAATTCTTATATTTACCTCGCCGATAAATGGTGGGAAACCAAGTTCCGTTCAGACGAAGGGTTACAACCCCGGTCCTTGTTTGGTTTACGGGTTGTAACCTGGCCATCTGAATAGTCCCATGGTTGTCTCATCGTATATCATCCTGTCATGCTTTTCCATATGTCCTGTCTTTTAGTGATTCTATACAAGATCATCTTTTATATCTACTTATCATGCCTTTTTCTTAAATTACTGTCTTTTATTATGTAATTATATTATTGTGCTGATTGCTGGTTTTTGTTCTTATTTCGTGGCCTCCTTTGTGGCACTTGCTCTTTCTGGGGTCTGACCCAGCTGGTTTTGTATGGCCAGATACCAGAGCAGCTCCAGAGGATCTACCTGTCTTCCAGCCCGATGGTGACAACCAGGCGTAACTCGGGCAACGAGTGGGTTTCCTATTTTGTTTCGCTCACTCTATTGTAAAATCATTCTTTTGAGGCGTTTAGCCGATGAGCACCTGTTAGCTCGATGCATTTTACTTACTGTCTGCCTACGGACTGTAATCATGATTGGCAACTCGAGGTTGATCATGTATGACTTAACTCCTGCTAGTCCTTACATTTGTACGACTAGCTTCATGATCATCTGGATATGTAATGTTTGGGACGTCTTACAATTGTATATTTAGTGATCTGATATCTTGTGATTATTATTAGTTGGTTGAGATTGAGACAATAGGATAATTTATGACCTTAAGAGACTGATGGCTTGTAGATAAACCCTCACATATCTAGACAGCCGTGACCGTATGGTGAGATGGATTCCATTTCATTATACGTAGCTGGCTATGTCCGCCCCCGCTCTCCAGTATTCTGGTTCTGGGGCGTGACATGGTTAGAGTGGTGGCCCATGCAGGTCTTGTCAATCAAGATATGTGGGGGTTTACCAGATAGATGTCTCAATCTGTACTCGCCTTTGATCTCCACTCGTATCTTCTTATCTCCTTGGATCCCTGACTTGATAACATGCTTGCATCATTGTTCTATCCTGGTCCTTCCTTAATATCCCTGATGTCATTGCTTCAGTGGCATCATTCCTGTTGATCAGCCGGAAGGAGCTCAGCCAGCAACCCAGCAACATCAAGAAGATCAAGATCAGTCCTCAACAGCCGCCTCTCGAGCCATGCCCTCTGGAGAACCAGTGCCCCCAGTTCAGCCAGTCCAGCCAATAGAGCCTGATGATGGCACTTTGGAAGGTCTCATCAGATCATTGTTAGCTTCTCAAGATCGTCGAGGTGATGCATTGCACCAGGCAGTACAAGATGCTCTGAACAGAGGCGGTCATCCGGGAAACAGTGCAGCCAACAGTTTCAAGTACCTGAACCCTCCATTCTTCGACGGCACCGAGGATGCCATTACCGCAGATGCTTGGCTCCAGGATACAGAAGTTATTCTAGAGGCCACGAAGACTCCAGAAGACGAGAAGGTGGCGGTGGTGCGCCTGCAGTTATTAGATCTAGCCCGCAACTGGTGGGCCATGCAAGCGGTAGGATTGACAGCACCTGTTCCCTGGGCAGTGTTTAGCGAAAGATTCCAGACCAAGTACTTCGACGCGGTGGCTCGATATGACCTGCAGACCAGATTTGCCAACTTGAAGCAAGGAGGCAGGACGGTCGACAGTTATGCATCGGAGTTTTCCAGACTCAGTCGGTTTGCTCCCACCTTGGTGGCGACCGAGTTTGATAGAGCACAGCGGTTCCAGCAGGGGCTCCACTTGGAGATCATATTGGCAGTAGAGCAGTTCGAGCACAGAACTTTTGATGCCGTCTTGCGAGCAGCTAGGAGGCACGAGTATACCTCCCAGAGGATTGTGGATAGGACCGGAGGACGGAAGCGGTCCCATAGTCAGATGAATCAGTCTTCGACACCAGCCCCGGCAGCTAGGGCTTTGACTATTGGAGCTCCGAGGCGAGCAACCTCAGTTACGTCGGTCCAGTACTCTACCCCGACGTACCCTCCGCAGAAACAGAAGCAAGCGCAGCCTTCCGCCGAGGGTTGTTCTTATTGTGGGAAGCCTGTACATGTTGTGTCAGAGTGTCGCAAGGCACTGGGATTATGCTTGTTGTGTGGGGCACCGGACCATAGGGTGGGGTCCTGCCCATTCAGAGTCGATTCAGCATCAACAGTATCTAGTCCCTCGGTTAGGGGACCAGCACCAGCTCCAGTACCAGTCCAGCAGCAGCAACAGTTGCCGAGGCCATTGCCGCCTCAGGCCCAAGTGTTTCAGCAGCAGTACCAGCCTCCGAGGCCATTGTCGACTCAGGCCCAGGCTTTCCAGCAGCAGAGGCCTCAGCAGTTCGCCCTGGCCCAGGCCCAGATCCAGAATCGACAGAGAGGTATCCGTGTCCTATTGTCTTGCTTTCCGCCATTGTTATACGGGACACTTGTCATGTTTCATGTGTCCTAATTACAACGGTATATCCCGGGTCCGAGCCATGTCCTAGGTCATTCGAAAACGGTTATTGGTACCAACCCTTTTTTGTATGAGGAAAGGCCCGTGTCCCTGTTTGACCAAGGGGAGAGACCTCAAGCGCAAGACTATCAGTTTAGTTCATGTTGCTTGAGTTCATCGCTCCTTGGGAGAGTCAAACGTGGGAGTGTGAGGATGATATCCGATCACGTTATCCCTACCTGTTTGACTCGTGAGGTATAATGTCTTCCTTATGCCTTACGCCTTTCTTTTCTTGATTGCATGTATGATTGTATGATTAAACTGCTTAGTTTAGCTTGCCTGTGCTTAGTGTAGCTTGTCGTGGCAATCTCTAGCTCCTTGATTAAATTCCGAGGACGGAATTCTTTGAAGGTGGGTAGAGTTGTCACCCCCATTTCCTGTATTTCGTATTTATGCTCGTAATTTGATTTTGGCACGTATTTTATTTTCTCGACTTGTGGATTTGGTTTCTCGTAAATGGGTTTTGGACCATGGCTTGGTTTTATTTTGTGGAGTTGGTTTGGTTCATCATGAGTGGAACACCTTAGCCTATTCTCCACCTCCATTCTACCACAACCCACCATCATAAATCCCCACCTACTTTTCTCTCTCCTCTTTATTTTTCATTTATTTCTTCTTCTTCTTCCTTCTTCCACACAACTCCCCAATCCATAGGCAAGTGCACCTTGCCAACAAATAAGCACCCAATTTTATTTGTTCATTTGATAGATTAGGACATGGAGAACAACTTTAGAACTTGACATTTGTGATTTGGAGCTTTCATTTCTTCTAGATCTAGGTTTTTACTATTTTCGAAAATCCTTGGTTTTGATCTATTAAACTTCGATTTTTGCATGTTTTGATGCTTCCATGTGGAAGAGAATTCGATTTTACTCAAGTTAGAACTTTGAAAATCTAGATTTGGTTTTGATTTGACAAAGTTATGAAGATTTGAAGTTCTTGGTGTTCTTGGACCTGCTCTCGTCCAGGAAGAACAGCCCTCTGCCTTGCGCTTTTTAGCGCATGGCCGATTGTGCACCCCCCGGCCTGTGCTCTTTAGCGCAGGGCCGATTGCGCATGACCTCAGCCAGTGCTTTGTGCTGTACTGGATTGCGCTGGCACAAGCCATCCATGCGCAAGCCAGCCATGCGCAAAGTAACCCCTGCGCAATCCACCCATGCGCAGTTGACTCCTGCGCAGTCTGTTCTTGCGCAATCCACCCATGCGCAGTTCACTTCTGCGCAGTCTGTTCATGCGCAATCTGCCCCTGTGCCCTGTGCCCCTGCGCACTTGGCACCCTGCGCAACTGACACCTGCGCAATCCAACTCCCTGACCCCTTGCGCAATCCATTGGCTTTTGGAGTTTTGGTTTTTGTCATGAACTTGATTTTTACTTAATATGTTTGGAATGACTATTGTACATGGCTTGGTATGACATGGAACTAGCATAACACGATAGTGACCCGTAGTGGTGCACTCCTGACATGACCAACCTGACTTGATAGTGGCCCGTGGCGGCGCACTCCTGACTTGACTTGACTTGACTTGACTTGACTTGATGACTTAACTTGACCTGCCTTGACACCGTGGGTGGTTCTTTCTTGCTTGCTTGTTAAATCCACTTGTCCAGTCTTGCATCATGTCTAGGATGGGACTCCTGAGTACCACGGTCAGGAGTACCTACTAAAATGGATTAAGGCTAATAACTAGAATAATTCAGTAGTCATGAGAGATTTCCCCAGTTACAGGCAATCCCGTTATCCCGGCCGCAATTGTTTGGACTTGTAGCCTGCCGTCGAGTAGGGCACATTTCCAGCTCACCGTCGTGTGGGGCACATAATTATTGATAACTGCTTGATGAATCCAAACACCTACTCTGCCGATCACTATGACGGCTCTGTTGAATTCCTTAATCTGCTAAGTCTCTCTCTCTCTCTCTCCCTCTCCTCTTTCTTTCTTTCTTTCTTTTCTCTAAGTTCCCTCTTTCGCTGTCAACAGTTGTTGATGGATGTGGTGAGTCACCTCTAAACTCACTAAACATACAAGGCTTCGACAATCCCTTTTGTTGCCATAGACTCCCGACTCTCGTATGCATCTCCCTTTCTCTCTCATGTTTTATGGTGTCATTCGTACCGGTTTCAATAATTGTTATTGTCCAGGTACCAGTTAACACCGGTAACAAGATTAGGTGGCTCTTCGGAACAATAATTGCTGTTGTTTTTGAGTCTCTCGTGTAAGTCATTTGGTCTTTGTGGCATTGTATGCCTTTGTGCGCCTTCCCACATTAACAAGCTTGCTCATATGCGTTATCTCCAACTCACTTTAGCACTTTAAGGAGTTCATCTACACGATTATGAAGTTTCTCAAACATGCTAATACTGATGCTTTTGGGTCCAAACCAGTGTTGTAAATGGCAGTCGAGACGGCCGCCTAGGTGCTAAGCGGTCGCTCTCTGCATCGTTTTTATAGTTGGCGATAGAGTAGGTGGCCAACGGAGGTTTACGCTGTAGGCGTAGGTGAGATAGAGTAGGCGGTCGCTTAGCGGAGCAATATATGAGTAGATATTTTGGCAAAATAGTTTTACAAGCATTATGGACTTATGAGTTACTTTTACAAGACTGAAACTGCATAAAGTTTTGTTATATAACTTAATTATGCAGAAAACACCATTAAATATACATATTATGAAAAACATTAATAAAATAGTAAAAAATGTCCAAAATGAATCAAGCGTTTAGGCGATGCCTAGGCGACAAGTGGGCCCTCTCCATCGCACACCCGCCTACCGTCGTTTAGAACCTTGGTCCAAACTGGCCCATGCCTATTTTTGGCAGATTTTGAGGACTTCAAATTTTTTATATTTAATTTCATAATTATCTTTTAGATAATCTCCTAGTTTGATTTGACTTCTCATTTGGATGGATTTTGTATTTATTTTATAGTTATCTTTTAGATACTTTTCTAGTTAGTTTATATTTGTTTCTCATGGTTTAAGTTAGTTTTTATTTATAAATATGACTTTGTTGAAGAGAGGAAATATGTTATAATGAATTTGATTTGAGTAATGATTTGCTCTATGAGAGTTTTATCTATTTAAATCTCGTTCTTGAGAATTAAGATGCAAGTTCTCGTATCTTAGGTTATTGGTTTACCGATCAGTGTTTTGTGTTGTGTCAGATGATATCAGAGCTTTGGCGTGAGGTGTTACAACTCGCACCCGGATGTTTGGGCACGAGTTCGTGGGTACGTTTAATCTACACCGCAATATCGTCGGTAGAACGCTGTCTAAACCCTCAATAAGTTCATGCAATAAACTACGCAATTATATATCAAATATCATTTCCAATTTCTCAAGTAAGACATGAACATTTATAATAAACTTAATCACAACACTGAGGAAGATAGATATGAAGTAGAAAATGATGGAATAAGTAATTTGAATGATAGTCACAAGTACCAGAATCCAAGTCTAATAATCCAATATCAAGAGTAATATAAGCCTCGAAGTAAAAATAATATCTCAATGGTTTCCGGAGACAAATTCACTCAAATACTAAGATGTGTAATCTAAGCCAACTAATGATCCGCAGAAGGCAACTCGGCTAAGGCCGTTCCCTGATCGCCCTGTATGTCAAGATCAGTCTCTGCTAGGGCATGCTCCGGAAGGTCATAATAAGTGGGACATAAATCTTCAAACTCAACGCCTAAAAATGTGATTCTTCTGTGAGGATTGTAACAAGTACATACATGACAAGCTATTCAAAATAGGAAATAACATATGTGATATATGAGAAACTACAAAACATGAAATAAGATATGTGATATATGAGAAACAAGTAAAACTAACATCATGGTATGACAAGTAGAAAAGAACAGGTAACACGAATAATCATGATATGCGTGACAACATGAATAAAAAGGGATAAGTTAGTATCTACCTAACTAAGTGTTTTGAAATACCATGTTCGACATGTGAACTGCTAAGGGGGAAATCCGGCACCCCGCGCGTGTATTGTGCGACTGCTATTAGACACGAAAGACCATGGGATAGGATGGATAGTTCACACGTCTACTAAGATATTTTTCCACCCGACTAGTACTTATAGATTCAAATCACGACACGAAGAAATCACGAACACGATAATTACGTAAACACGAAAGTCACATAACATAGTAATCACGGAACACAGTAACATGAATAGAATCCATAAACTAATCCCGTGTAACAAGTGTGTCAGAAATCAAGAGATGCATATCTATAACATATAATGGAGAAACTATCAAAAAATAAAACAATCAGTGTAAGTACTTGCCTGAGGTCCTGAGCTGATGGTACGGGTCTGACACCAAATCCAAGTCCAAGTAAACTATTTTATGAATATAACTAGATCAATAATGAGTTTAGAAATTTAATATCAAATATCCTATATTTTTACTATACCATTAGGCTTCTAGATACTATACTCTTTTAATCTTCCTATACACATGTATCAGACACTAGTTACTAATACCTATATGTAATATATATAACTTATCTAGTTGGATTTAACTATATACATTACCCCCCACTCTCTCCTGATACTCAACACAAAAGAGGAATAATACCCACCCACACTAACACATCCTATACTAACACATTGCAACATACACAAATCTGCTGTAGGAATTTACCCTTACACACACAGCTTCCAACACACTAACATATACTCATAGATTTGCCATGTCTTCACCTATGGCTGCTATGCTCTGATACCCTTACTGAATCTGCAGATTCAATTGCAGGTCGGTTTGCAGATGTTACTGCAGAACATACACCCTACTAATATCAGAAAAACTGCAGTTCCTATCCTAATTTTTTTGAGGATAATCGAACTATTACTAGGCTGTCCACAGGATGTAATAGTATCCTATGCAGGACACCCTAGTTACCTAGGATCATAGTTCGCAGTATCGGCGATATCGATCCGATACGGCCGATATCAATACGGTTTGGCATGTCCCGATCCGATACTGACCGATACCCGATACTGATCGATACCGACATTGGGGGTCTCTTTTCCGGTCAATTCGGCAAAAAAATTTGAACGAAAAAGACCAATCAGCAAGGGTGTAAAGCATAGAGAAGGTTATAAAAGCATTTAAAAGAAGAAACTTAACTATCGTATGTAAATCAATCGGTAAGGGTAACTACTATTTCAATCTATTTTCAAACTACTAAGAAACAACACTGAAAATATTAAAATTATGCCTAAATATATAAAACATATCTTCTAAAATGTTAATAATTTATTGATAATTATTTGCTTTCTGATACCAAAAAATCCGACACTCCGATCCGAAACCTCCGATACTGCCGATACCGCCGATCCCGATACTAATAGGAATGGTCCGATACCGATAGATAGACACACCCTGCCCTTTACTTTTAGGAACTAAGTACTGCAGACATCCTGCCCTCCCCCCAAACTGCAGTCTATTGCTGCTGCATTTACCAGCTGCAATTGCTGCAGATTAGCACAGGTGCACTGCTTCTAGCATCTGCTGCCTTTCCTATAACCTGCACTAACACACTCACCTCTGCATACAACAATTTTCAATCTGCTGCTGTTGCATATTCCCTAACACCCACACACCTATATATGTATATCCCATGGTATCTTCCATTCCCTGCTGCTGTTGCTCCATTCCTAACACCCACACAAATAAACATCTTAATGCTGATGCAACTATAGGGCAGGGCAGTTTTTCCCAAACTGCACCCTAACAACATCAGTGCACGCCCAACTTAGATACATGATAATATCCCTGTACACAACCGCACTTGGTTTGGTACTGCACAGGTGTATCACCTGCTACTGCAATATATTACCTACTGCTATATCCTACTGGTACTGCACCATACACAGGTTTGTATGTATCTGCAACTGTTTACTGCAGCCCAGTTTAACTGCTATGCAGTGTGTAATTTGCTGCAGTTTCTAGATTCCTGCTATCTGCCCCTACTCATCTGCTTCTGCTGTAGCTAGGCTAACTGCTATTACTGCTTGTAGCTACTGCAGTTTGTTTCCTGCTGCAATTATGCAATTTTTGCACAATCTGTAGTCCTGCTGCACTGCTCTCCTAGTCCACTTTGATACACAAGTTAGCACACACCCAAACTGCAGTGCTACCTCTCACACACAAGGATACCACTGATACTCACATACTCACACGTGATCCTACGACACTAACACACTTGTACCCTGATCTTAGGCACTGCTGCCCTGTGTAACTGATACACAAACACTGATACGTACTGCTACATATCAGCCTGCAGCCTTTGCTGCTGCACATATGTGCATTAGGCTCTGCAATGTTCAAGTTCCCCCATTTCCTTTTTCCTATTCTACAGATGCGCATTGGTATCATTGACGCACATTCTTCTGTATACATACACAGGTGTATAGAGTTTTCTAACATGCTAAACGCATAGGTTCTCTCGATAATTACTGATACTCATCTAGACATTAGTACAAACACCTATTGGCACCTATCCAAATATTGGATTCTACTGACTGAAACTAGTTCCTATAGGTTTTAGACAACCCAATAATTTTTTTATACCATAAATCCATTACACCAACAACCTATTATTAAAACTGGCCTTATCTAGGGAAAATTATCAACTAGTTGGTGATTCCTATCCCAATCTTAATTAAATAGGAACTGAGATTTAAGGGTTTTGATAATACCTACTAGAGGTGAACTTTGGTGAGGATCCCTTGCACGAAATTGACACGAGAAGAAGGTCAATTGCTTTCCAACAGATTTTCGAGATTTCCTCCTTGTTCCTAGGTTGTCGAGGAAGAGTCCAGGATTGCCTTGTAATGGGAAAGGAAAGTAGGGAAGAATTTAGGGTTTGTAATGGAGAGGAATTTCGGGTTTATTGAAGAGTAGATGGGGAGGCTGATGTCGGAAATATGGAGAGGAGAGGGTCGGTTGCTAGCTGCTCCTTATATCTTATTTAAAAGAGTGCATGAGATAAGGAGGAAATTGTTTTGATTTGTTTAAAAAAGATTTGAGTGTCTTTATGCAAGTTTCCCCTTTGAAAAAGAGAAATATGCTAGGCTAGCTACCCTTCTAGCAAATAAGTAATATAAATTTATTATCAATTAATTTATTTAGGAAATTTTATTCATAATAGCAATATTTTAAATTTTAAGGGTTATAAATCTATCCTCATTAGAAAAATTTTGTCCTCGAAATTTAAAGGTAGACAAAGGCACGATAGGAAGAAGATTACCTCACGACTCAAAAAGATAAGGGTATTGCTCTCGCATCTCATATTCTCTCTCCCAGATAGACTCTTCCGGGAAATGATGCCTCTATACTACACGAATCAAAGGAATCGTCTGGTTATGCAACACTTTTTCTGTGCGATCCAGGATCTCCACGGACTGCTCCTGATAGCTGAGACGCGGTCCCATCTCAATCTCCGAGGGATCTAATACATGGCTATGTATGCTACATATCGTCTCAACTGTGACACATGAAACACGTTGTGCACTCCCTCCAATGTAGGCGACATAGCTAGTCGGTAAGCCACAGTACCGACCTTCTCCAGAATGCCAAATGGTCCGATGAACCTTTGGCTGAGTTTTCGCCTCCCTCGAATTGAATCATGCCACATATTGGAGAAATCCTCATGAATACCAAATCTCTTACCTAGAATCAAAACAGATTCCTTACAACTTAATCCTTAGCATTTATCAATTTTTTTGTATTCAAGGGTTTATTTACCTCTGTGAAGCCCATATTTTTGTATGTTTATTTTTTTCATGTTTTCATATTAGAATTGGTTTGAGCCCAATATCTAAAATATTATGTTAATAGCAAAGGCGTAATTTTGTAAACATAACCGTATATAAATACGTTAACTCTCCACTTATTTACAAAATACAAATAAAACAGTTTTTACCAAGTCTTATGTATTTAAAATTAATTAGTTTCTCTAATAAGAACGGCAAAGGTCAATAATTAGTGTAGTCTACGTTAGGTTTGTTAGCCAATTGTGGATAAGTTCTAAGGACAGGGTGTTACAATTGTAGGTTCAGGTCTCGGACTTTAACCCGAACCCCTCCAGTCGTTACCTACAGCACCGGAGATACCAAGGCAAGTGCATGCTTATCTAAACCCGTATTTTTATTTATTAATTAATTATATTGCATTATAGTGTTACTGTATCGACACCTGACTCACGGGATCCCTCTCGGATCACACCGACTGTTTTACTGAATCATTGACTTGACTGCTTACTGAATCATTGACTCGGGGGGGGGAGTAACGTTAACACCTATGGTCAAAGCCCCTTACTGAATCACTGTGAATAGCGGAAGCCCAACTCACTTGGGTCGAAGCCGGACCGTGTTCATTAGAACACTTACTGCCTCCAACCCTAGCCGGCCACAGGCTGTTACGCGCTCTAAACACTACTGTAACTAGATTGCATCATTTCACTTTATCAGAGTTTTACTGCATAACTGTTTTATATTATTATTTAGAAAATCATATTTCCATAATAAACTGCTTCTTGTCTCGTCTTTTAATTATTGAATAAAATGCTGGAATGGATTTGTGTGTCTTGCTCCCTCCTGACTGGAGACAACATTTTTAGGTGACTGCGACGATGATGAGCTGGCTTACACTTCCTATTATGGGCCCGACTTAGGTTCTGAGACTTAGCTGAACCAGGGCAGAGGAACCAGGAGTCCTAGTTGCACCATTTTCTGATTAGTTCACTTTTTCTAAAGTTGTAATAAACAAACCTTTGTGATGTTGAATACTTTTGCTTGTCTTCATTTTCATTTCGACTTTAGTTGTACTTCAGAATGTTTAATAAAATGTTTTATTTTCGTTTAGATATTTGTACTGCTTGTGTTCATGCTTGATACAGCTTACTGCCCGCCGTCTCACAACGGTGCAGGCTGGGCATGATCCGACTTGACCTATTATATTGGGATCGGGTCGTGGCATATTTTTAGTGGTGGTCCATACAGGTCTCGGTTCTGTAAATTGGTCTGGTCAACTTGGTCTAGACCAACATGTAGTTCTGTAACTTGACCTAGGTTAGATGAGACTTTAGGAAAACAAATTATAGAAACAACTAGAACACGTAGATGATTTTTACCCTGTTACATCATAGGGCCGAAATTACATATAGTAATATCTATTTTTGCTTGATCATAGATTTATTAGGCTCCATTGTTTATGTGTGTACCCAAACCTTTCAAAAGATGGCGAAAGGAAAGACGACTCGCTCAGGGCCTGCGGACGAAGAGGTCTCTTCTTCGGGAACACACCTACCCAGGCTCAGTCTGACCCTTCTCCACTGCAGCTCAGTACCCGCCTTCGTGCTGCACGGACTCTCCGTGCTGCATATACCTCCACTGTGCATGCAGCTGCACCCATTTCGCCGAGACCTACGCTCTCGATTATTGACGCGAATCCTCCACCTGCTCCACCAGTGCCACCCCGCCGAGCTCGTAGGCCTGCTACGAGGAGTACTTGAGGCCCAGAGGGCTCAAGCAGAAGTGGATCGCGAGCAGACCGCGATCATGAGTGAGGGCATGGAGAATGCCCACAATGTCGCCATGGTAGCACTCGACTCATCACAGAGGGAACCATGGCCTATCAAGGTAAGAAAAGTGGAATTGATAATCTTTTATATTTCATTGGAGAAATATAATTCTGACTGACAGTCAATTATCCAGGAGAAAGTTGAGAATATCGAAAGCTTCAAGAAGATGGATCCGCGGCCTTTCAAGGGAACTGAAGGCCTTGTATACGCGGACGAATGGCTGGATGACATGGAGCGCATTCTCAGCATTGCTCGAATCCTAACCGACCTTATGGTAGAGGCTGTAGCTCTACAGCTTCGGGATCTGGCCAGTATATGGTACCGATAGGAGCTCACATTCCAGACTGGAGGAACCTCTTGGCGTTCCTTCAAGAAGCAGTTTAAGAGAAAGTTCTTCCCGGAAGCCGTCCTATAAGCTATGGGGAGGCAGTTCTATGACCTGAAGCAAGGGAATCGTACCATTGAGGAGTACGTAGCCGAGTTCAACTGGCTCGACAGATTTGCACCTCGCCTAGTAGCAGACCCAGTGGAGTGTGCCCAGAAGTTCCGGCACGGATTGCGAGAGGAGATCCGCACTCTAGTTGCCGCCAATGGAGCTAAGACCTATGACAAGATGCTGAAGGTGGTCCAAGATGTGGAGGCCAGTTCGTCTACTCGAACAAGAGGGAGCACCCAGGATCCAGCATCAATCATCAGGACAACTTCAAGAGATCCAACAACAACAACAGACCCTCTCATCATCAACAACCAGCAGCACCCAACAAGGCGCCCCAGTACCAGCAACAGAAGACGATCATCTGCGCCTATTGCAAGAGGCCTGGTCACACCGCAGACATCTGCAGAAAGAAGCTGGGACACTGCCTTGCTTGTGGGTCTGCCACCCACCAAGTAAAGGACTGTCCAACCTCATTCATCAGGACTGGAGCTGGACCGCAGAGGGGTCCATTACCCACCCAGCAGCAGCGCTACAACCAGCAGAGGGCCGGATAAGCGTTTGCCTTGGCCGTTGAGGAGCCGGAAGCTTAGCCAGAAACTGAGGGAGATGTTATCACAGGTGCCATTTATTTACATTTGCACCCAGCTTTATGCCTATTGATTCTGGAGCTTCGCACAGTTTTATATCTTCGGAATTTGTTACTGCATACTATATAGATGTAGGGTGTAGTAAGATGATTTATAGAGTTATGACCGGAGGGGGACCGATCCCCATCACAGAGACTTGTACTTGCCCATCACCATTTCTGGTCATACCTTTCTAGCACCCTTACTTGTTATGCCTCTTCCTAACTACGATATAGTCTTGGGGATGGATTGGCTGAGCAAGCAACCCCTGATAGACTGTCATCGGGGTTGTGTTATCTTTAGTCCACCTGGAGGACCTGAATTTGAAGTAGCTCGAGCACCAGAGAGTTTGGAGTGTCTCCTACACATCACAGAAGATTCCAGACCCCTTCATCCCCTGGTAGCGGAATTCTTAGACGTCTTTCCTGACAATCTACCTGGATTATCCCCTGATCGAGACGTGGAGTTCACTATCGATCTTGTACCTGGCTCATCCCCTATTTCACAGAGAAGCTACAGACTTAACCCCAAGGAGGCAAGGAGATGAAGGACCAGATAAATGAGCTGAAGGCCCAAGGATTTATCAGAGATGGAGCTTCGCCCTGGGGATCACCAGTTTTGTTCGTGCCCAAGAAGGATGGATCCGTGCGGATGTGTATAGATTACCGGACATTGAACAATATCACAATCAAGAACAAGTACCCTCTGCCAGGATCGATGATCTTTTCGATCAGCTGAGCGGAGCGAAGGTTTTCTCGAAGATCGACCTCAGGTCAGGATATCACCAGGTCAAGGTTCGAGAGGAGGATATTCCGAAGACGACATTCAACACCAAGTATGGACAATATGAATTCTTGGTCATGTCCTTCGGTCTTACTAATGTCCCAGCTGTGTTCATGAATCTTATGAACAAGGTCTTCCATGAGTACTTGGATCAGTTTTTGTCTTCATTGATGACATTCTGATCTACTCAAAGATCCAAGAAGAGCATGAGAAGCACCTGCGGATTGTCTTGGAGACTCTGAGGAAGGAGAAGCTATATGGTAAGCTTTTCAAGTATGAATTTTTTTTAGATAAAGTGGATTTTCTTGGACATGTTATCACAGGAGAAGGGGTATCTGTGGACCCCAAGAAGATAGCAGCAGTGGAATCTTGGACAACCTCCAGCTCAGTTGCAGAGATCAGAAGCTTCCTGGGCTTAGCAGGATATTACAGGAAGTTTGTGAAGGACTTCGCGAGGATTGCGGAGCCAATGACGAAGCTAACCAGGAAGAACGAAGAGTTTGTTTGGACTGAAGCATGCCAGGCGTCATTCGAGGAACTGAAGAGAAGGTTGACAACTGCACCTATCTTGACGCTACCATCCGGATCAGGTGGATTCTCTATATACAGTGATGCTTCGGGCAAAGGATTGGGCTGTGTGCTACAACAACATGGAAAGGTAATTGCCTATGCTTCCCGGCAATTACGCAATCATGAGAAGAACTACCGACGCATGACTTGGAGCTAGCAGCAGTCATCTTCGCCCTGAAGTTGTGGAAGCATTATCTCTATGGCGAGAAGGTAGACATATACACAGACCACAAGAGCCTCAAATATGTCTTCATCAGAAGGAGCTCAACATGCGCCAGAGGCGATGGCTGGAGCTTATGAAGTATTTTGACATCAATCTGTAGTACCACCCGGGTAAGGCTAATGTCGTCGTTGATGCACTTAGCAGGTACCCATGGCTATGTTCTTGACAAAGAACCGTCACTTGCTGGAAGACATGGAGAAGCTCGGTTTGGAGATCGTGCTTCCAGAGGAAATCATGCTGAAGCTTGGGAAAGAAGCAGTTGTACCAGGCGTGGACTCGCCTATGATGCAGCTTCAAGTGCAGTCCAGTCTGATCAGCAGAGTCAAGGAGACTCAATTCCAAGATGAGATACTATGCAAGTTAAGAGATCGAATGCTAGCTGGAACACTCGAAAGATTTTCCATAGCTGAAGATGGAGCATTGAGGCACGGTACGAGACTTTGTATACCTACTGGCGAACTGAGGAATGAGTTGATGAAGGAGGCGCACCAGTCGCAGCATTCTATACATCCGGGAGCTAACAAGATGTACAAGGACATGAGGACTCATGTATGGTGGCTTGGAACGAAGCGAGACGTGGCAGAGTTCGTCTCCAGATGTTTGATCTGCCAGCAGGTGAAGGCAGACCGCCAGAGACCAGCAGGTTTGTTGCAACTGCTTCCTATTCCGGAGTGGAAATGAGAGCATATTACTATGGACTTTGTAACAGGATTACCCAGATCCCAAGGAGGGAAGGATGCTATATGGGTAATAGTGGACAGACTGACTAAGTCTTCCCATTTCATTCCTTTCAAGGTTGGTTTATCCACCGAGAGACTCGCAGCTCTTTATCATGGTTTAAAGTATCGGCTGTTACCGATCCGATACGGCCGATACCGTACTTTTTGTCATGTCCCGATCCGATACTGACCGATACACGATACTTACCGATACCAACATTGAGGGTCTCTTTTCTGGTCAATTCGGCAAAGAAAATTAAACGAAAAAGACAAATCATCAAGGGTTTAAAGCATAAGATTGTAAAAATATGTAAAAGAAGAAAAACAATCTATTATATGTAAACCAATCGCTAAGGGTGATTACAATATTATTTAATTTCAAAAGTACTACAAATAACACTGAAAATACTTAAATTATGCCTAAATGTATAAAATATATTTTTTATTGTAAATAATTTATTATTAATTATTTTTTTTCTGATACCAAAAAATCTGATACTCCGATCCGAAATCGCCGATACTACCGATATCGTCGATACCAATACTCGTAGGAATAGTCCGATACCGATTCCGATACCGATACTTTGAACCTTGCTCTTTATATGCAGAATATATACCGCTTCATGGAGTTCCAGTCAGCATCGTATCCGACAGAGATATCCGTTTCACCTCACATTACTAGAAGAGCCTGCAGGAGAGCTTGGGCACGCAGCTGAAGTTTAGCACGGCAGCATCGTATCCGACAGAGATACCCGTTTCACCTCACATTACTGAAAGAGCCTGCAGGAGAGCTTGGGCACGAACTGAAGTTTAGCACGGCGTACCACCCGCAGACCGACGGCCAGTCCGAACGGACTATTCAGACGTTTGAGGATATGTTGAGATCATGCGTCCTGCAGTTTGGTGGATCTTGGAAAGATCACCTACACCTGGTAGAGTTCTCCTACAACAATAGCTACCAGGCCATCATTCAGATGACACCTTTTGAGGCTTTATATGATCGACGTTGCCGCACTCCACTAGCATGGGACAATGTTGGAGATCGAGTCCTGTTGGGACCAGAGATGATTACAGATGCAGCCGATAAGATGAAGATGATTAGAGAGACACTAAGGATTGCACAGGACCGTCAGAAACATTAGGCGGACAGCAGGCGTTGAACCTTGAATTTGAGGCCAGAGATCAGGTATTTGTCAAAATATCATCTACCAGGGGACACAATCAGATTCGGCCAAGCTGGGAAGCTGAGTCCCCGCTACATCGGTCCATTTGAGGTATTGAGCAGAATCGGAGAGGTAGCATACAAAGTGCATCTACCTTCCAGTCTCGAAGGCGTGCACAACGTCTTTCACGTATCGCAGTTGAGGCATTACGTACCGGACCCGAGCCACGTTGTTGATCATTCAGAATAGGGTTGGACCTAGCCTCACAATGCAAGAGCAACCAGTGGAGATCATCGACCACATGGAGAAGAGACTGAGGCGTGCAGTAATCCCACTAGTCAAGATAGCTTGGCGTCACCACTCTCCAAGCGAGGCTACCTGGGAGCGAGAGGACGAGATGAGGGAGAAGTATCCTCATCTTTTCTAGGTATGTTCTAATCCTCTCTTTCATAATTGGTTGAAATTTCGAGGACAAAATTTTCTAAGGAGGAAGGTTGTGAAACCCATATTTTTGTATGTTTATTTTTTCATGTTTTATTATTGAATTGGTTTGAGCCCAATACCTAAAATATTATTTTAATAGCAAAGGCGTAATTTTGTAAACATAACCGTATATAAATACGTTAACTCTCTACTTATTTACAAAATACAAATAAAACAGTTTTTACCAAGTCTTATGTATTTAAAATTAATTAGTTTCTCTAATAAGAACGGCAAAGGTCAATAATTAGTGTAGTCTACGTTAGGGGTTTGTTAGCCAATTATGGATAAGTTCTAAGGACAGGGTGTTACAATTGTAGGTTCAGGTCTCGGACTTTAACCCGAACCCCTCCAGTCGTTACCTACAGCACCGAAGACACCAAGGCAAGTGCATGCTTATCTAAATCCATGTTTTTATTTATTAATTAATTCTATTGCATGATAGTGTTACTGTATCGACACCTGACTCACGGGATCCCTCTCGGATCACACCGACTGTTTTACTGAATCATTGACTTGACTGCTTATTGAATCATTGACTCGGGAATTGGGGGAGTAACGTTAACACCTGTGGTCAAAGCCCCTTACTGAATCACTGTGAATAGCGGAAGCCCAACTCACTTGGGTCGAAGTCGGACCGTGTTCATTAGAACACTTACTGCCTCCAACCCTAGCCGTCCACAGGCTGTTACGCGCTCTAAATACTACTGTAACTAGATTGCATCATTTCACTTTATTAGAGTTTTACTCCATAACTGTTTTATTATTATTATTTAGAAAATCATATTTCTATAATAAACCGCTTCTTGTCTCGTCTTTTAATTATTGAATAAAATGCTGGAATGGATTTGTGTGTCTTGCTCCCTCCTGACTGGAGACAACATTTTTAGGTGACTGCGACGATGAGCTGGCTTACACTTCCTATTATGGGTCCGACTTGGGTTCTGAGGACTTAGCTGAACCAGGACGGAGGAACCAGGAGTCCTAGTTGCACCCTTTTCTGATTAGTTCACTTTTCCTAAAGTTGTAATAAACAAACCTTTGTGATGTTGAATACTTTTGCTTGTCTTCATTTTTATTTCGACTTTAGTTGTACTTCAGAATGTTTAATAAAATATTTTATTTTTCGTTTAGACATTTGTACTGCTTGTGTTCACTGCTTGATACAGCTTACTGCCGTCGTCTCACAACGGTGTAGGCTGGGCATGATCCGCCTTGACCCATTATATGTGGATCGGGTCGTGACAACCTCAAACTCCAACGATCTCCGGTGGCTATCGGCCTAGTGCTTTTCTGTCCTGCGCCACTCGAAGCCTCTCCTTGATCTGCTTAACTTTCTCAACATCCACTACTATCTCTGGTCCCAATAACGCTCTCTTCTACGTCGTCCCAAGATAACGGGGTACAACATCTCCGCCGTACAAAGCCTCAAAGGAGACATCTCGATGCTGTCATGGTAGCTATTGTTGTATGAAAACTCTACCTGATGAAGTGATCCTCCCATGAGCCGCCAAAATTCAGTATACAGGTTATCCTCAAGCGTATGAATAGTCCTCTATGTCTGTCTATCCGTTTGAGGGTGGTAAGTGGTGCTAAACTTAATTTGAGTACCTATGCTAGCCTACAAACTCCTCCAAAAATGGAAAGTAAATCTGCTATCCCGATCAGAGACAATACTCATCAGAACCCCTGCAACCTGACGATCTGTCTCACATATAACTCAACAAGCTTTTTCGTAGACAATCCCACTTTGAAAGGCAAAAAGTAGGCCGATTTGGTCAACCTATCAACGATGACCCAAATCGCATCATTTCCTCCTGGTGTGCGTGGAAGCCCGGAAACAAAATACCGTGATATGTTCCTACTTCCACTCGGGAATCGGTAATGGTTGAAGCAATCCTCTCGGTCGCTGCCTCTCGGCTTTGACCTATTGGCACACTAGACATCTGGAAATAAAGCGTGCCACTCTCGTTTTATACTACACCACCACACATGATCTCTCAGGTCTTTTGTACATTTTGTTAGCTTCAGGATGTTTGAATGCTGAGAACGATGAGCCTCCTACATGACCTCCTCCCGCCGATCACCACTAGGTACACATGATCTAGCTCCATGCCTCAACGAACCATCCTCTGTAATGGTAAAATCATCCAACAATCCGGTCTGCACCTGAGCTCTGACACTCAGATTCTCATCCTGATACTGCGATTCCCGGATCTTATCCATCAAACCAGACTGAATTTGCATTCCCATTATCTGCATCTCAACTCTCGGAATGATAATCTCAATGCCTAAACTCTCCAAATCTGCTAATAGGTGACGGTTCATTCAAATACATAGCTACCGGATATATGCTCAAAGCGTCAGCAACTACGTTGGCTTTTCCTAGATGATACTGTAATGTAATATCAAAATCTTTCATCAGTTCCAGCATTTGTTGTCTCATATTCAACTCCTTTTGTGTGAAAATGTACCTCAAGCTCTTGTGATCAGTAAATATTTTCACACGCTTTTCGTACTAATGTTTCCACAATTTCAAGGCAAAGATCACCACTGCCAACTCCAAGTCATGGGTGGGATAATTCTTCTCATGTGGTCGCAGCTGTCTGGACACATACACCACTACCTTCTCGTTCTGCTCCAGGAACACATCCTAAACCCTTCCATGAAGCATCACTATAGATAATCCACCTGGTCTTGATGGCAACGCAAGTACAGGAGTTGTGGTCAACCTCTTCTTCAACTCATTAAACGCAACCTGACAGTCCTCTGTCCATACGAACTCTACGTCCTTCCGAGTGAGTCTAGTCATTGGCTCTGCAATTCGAGCGAAATCCTTCACGAACTTTATGTAAAATCCAGCCAATCCTAAGAAGCTTCCGATCTCTGCAACAGAACTCAGAGTAGTCTAAGATTCTATAACAAAAATCTTCTTCGGATCTATGGATATCCCATCTCTAGTCACTACATGTCCTAGAAACTCCACCTTGTCCAGAAAAACTCACATTTTGAGAGTTTTTTATAGAGTTTCTCCTTCCTGAGAGTCTCAAGCATAACCCTTAGATGCTCCTCATGCTTCTCTGGCGTCTTCGAATAAATGCGTATGTCATCGATGAACATCACACGAACTTGTCAAGTATTGATGGAATACCTTATTCATCAAGTTCATGAAGACCGCCGGGACATTAGTCATCTCAAACAGCATCACCATAAACTCATACTGGCCGTATCTCGTCCAAAATGCAGTCTTCGGAATGTCCTCCTTCACCTTCACCTGATCATAGCCATACCTCAAGCCAATTTTCGAAAATACCCTCGTGCGCTCAACTGATCGAAAAGACCATATATCCTCGGCAGCGTGTATTTGTTCTTGATTGGGAGGTTGTTCAAGGTCCTGTAGTCGATGCACATCTGCGCTGGCCCATCCTTTGGCACAAATAATATCAAGCTCCCTAGGACGAAGAACTCGATCAAAAGAATCCCTTATCCAACAATTCATCAACCTGCTTCTTCGGCTCTACCAGTTCATTGTTGTTGATCCTGTATACATGCTGTAACACATGCTCCGTTCCAGGCACTAAATCGATAGAGAATTCAACATCTCTATCTGGCGACAATTCTAACAACTCCTCAAAAAACACAGAAATTCCTCAATAGAGGATGAGGCAAATCCTTCTTCTCAACCATAGCTCCACAAATAATACCATCCCGTTCTACAGCTCCTCCAGTGAACTTGAATTCAGGCTCTCTTAGATGATGAAACAACACTTCCTCTGTGGCAGTCTATGCTAGCATTATGCATACTCAACCAATCTATCCCGAGGACTACGTTGAAACTCTCAGTGGCATTACGAGTAAACTAGCACATAAAACTCGACCTCCCAAGATAATACAACGTCCCTTGCAAGCATCACTGACTAGGATAATGCCTCTCCCACTCGTGATTTTGCAACTCCTACCCAAGGGTTCGGTTACTAAGTTATGCTTAAGCACAAAAGATACAATATATGAAACTATGAGTTGCCCTGGAATCAAACAAAGCATAGCAGAAATGAATCAAGAAAATAGAAACTGCTATCACATCACCCGTAGCCTCGTCTCCCCGACCGTCGTAGCAAAAGCCTTGTCCTGCTGAGGTGCTCCTTTCTCTGCTGGTGTTGTGCAAAATGCTGATGCTGAGTAGGAAGTGGTCTCCTCTGTTGTCGAACCCCTGGTGGCGTAACTGGTACTCTCTGTGCTGAGCTATACCTGAGCTGGACGAGCAGGCTCTAAGGGGTACTCCCTCATTTGATGCGCAGTTGAACCACGTAATAAACACACTCCAAGCCTCTTCCTGCATACCTCCTATGAGTGTCCTGGCTTCTTGCAATAGTTGCAAAGAGAAGTTGCTGCCTCTGCGTTTGCTGTTGCTGAAATGGAGCTTTAATCGGAGGATGCTGTTGCTGATGCTGCTGGAAAGTCCTCAGCTGAAACTGGGGACGCTTCGCCTATCCCGAACCACTACCAACTCCAACTGAGCCCCAGTCCCTCTTGGGTCCATTGTCCAAGTCCACCTCTACTCTCTGGACCTCAGCTACAATCCCCGAAAAGTCGTGGTACCAGAGACAATATGAACTTTGATATCCTTGGTCAAGCTCTCTCAAAATCTACGTGCTCGATCCTCAGGGTCCCTGACCATGTACTCCGCGAATCGGCTTAGCCTGTCGAACTTCGCAGCATACTCATTCACAGATAGACTACCCGCTCCTTGTTCTGGAATTGCTTCTCCAGAACACCCTTGGCTACCGCAGGGAAGAACTTCGTCTTAAAGAGGTTCTTGAACTGGTCCTAGGTTAGATCTGGATCTGCGATCCTGGGTTCATTCTTGAACCAAGTGCAGACAAAGCTGCAAGTCTACAACCTCAATCTACAGATCCTCTGGAATCCGGACGACTCACATAATACGCTCGATGTCCTTAAGCCACTCGTCAGCATGATGGGAACTAATAACGACGATAGTGACCAATAACTCTTTACCGAAGAGTAGGGAGTTGAAGACATATTTCGGCGTTCTGTTACATAGAAGTCTCTCTGCAAAATCTAACTCTACGTGTCCAGCGAATCGAGCAGGTGACATGCAATCAGGAATCGTTGAGGCAACTGGTTCGTAGTCCATAGACGACGTCATGGGTGAGCAACCTTATCGACCTCTTGGAAGATGGATAAGTACTGACGCGAGAACAACGATTATGGTAGGCTTGTTTAAAATCATCTAGTTCGAGCGGGGAGTTAACTTTGAGCAAGGTAATTTTACCTGGCGGGATCATGATGACGACAACGACATGCTATCTGACTGATAAGACTACGAGTCGATGCAGTATCGACGAACGCGGTTTATATGGAGACTACTGTTTGCCATTAAATATCAAAGACAGGTATTACAGAAACACTGAAATTGATTGCAAACTCGCTTGTACAAAGAAAAGCCTAGAAAGAAATCCTAGGAAACAATCTAAGTACAATTGTTTAGTTTTTTGATTCGGGGGGTGACGGTGGAGGCTCGAAAAAGTGTATCAATTCTGCCTTACTCCTTGGACTATCCGACATCTTTAGCTCTTGAAGAAATTGCCCTTCGAAGGTTGCCAGCCTTTTGCAGGGGTGTGGCGCCCTGCTATTTATAGTGGTATATATTTTGAGCCGCATAGATGGCATGTGGCCACGTGGCTAATCAGCACGTGAAGATCCGCTCTTTGGCCGCCAGCTATCGATTTGTTGGGATTTTGCAGCAAATCTGGGTGGTTAAGACTTGGTCAGCCTGTCACGTGTCCTATCGCAGGATATGAATCATTTTGAGCCGCATGAGTCTCTCAGTTTTCGACCATGTTGGGCCGCATGAGACTCATGCGGCTTAAGTCGCAATCTTCCTTAGTCCGCATATAGCTTAAGGACTTTTAAGCCGCATAGATTCTGTATTTTGGGCCGCATAAAGCTCATGCGGCTTGGGCTACAGTCACCCTTGGCCGCATGAAGTTTGAGACTTTGGGGCCGCATATGTTTGAGCCGTATAAGGTTCATGCGGCTTGGATAACACTCCTTCTGGCCGCATAAAACGCATGAACCCTGCTTTTGGTGACATGACATTTTGTCTGCTCACGTCTTATCTTTTTTTGTCAGTGTTAGAGCTGTCATTTTTGACAGAATTTGTCAGCTTTATCAGACGAACTGATCAACTTGGCCGCATATCTTTCTTCTGCGGCTCGAATCAATCTGGTTGTCGACGGGCCCCATAGGGTGTTGAATTTGTCATGCGGCTCTCCTTTATGTGGACCTGTTTGGTCCAAAGTACATATGCGGCAAATTGTGATCCGCATGAACCCCATATTTTCCATGCTTCTACAAGACCCCCTTCAAAGTTTTCAAGTTGCAAATTTGGAATACTTTGAATAAGAAGCATAGAGATATGTCAAGCCGCAGGGAGTCTTCAAGTCGCAGGGAATTTTCGAGCCGCCGAGAGATCTCGAGTCGCAGGAAAATCTTGAGCCGCAGGGAAATCTTGAGCCGCAGAGAGACCCCATCCAGCCTGCCAGATGTCACTGCTGCATTAATTTCTTGATTCGGTTTTGGATTCGGGCTCTCTTTTCGAGATAAAGCCGATGGTTACGAGTGATAAAATCCCCAAACGTCGTCATTATCTTTAATGATCTCGAGAACCGAAGAGGCACTTTTCAGAAACTCTATAAATAGGGGTCATTTCGGAGAAAGATTTTCCTCTTTCACCTTCTTTACTTTCGTCTTCATCTTTCTGTCTCAATGGCTCTAAAAGCTTCCAAGTCGACTGGTGCTGCGGCCAAAGGGAAGGAACTTGCCTCTCCGTCGAGAGCAGCGGACTCTCCTCCCATTCATCACGACGTGCAACCCCCTATCAAGGGTAAGGACGGTGGGAAGACGACGACTGAAATTTTGAATGGCCATATCGCATATTTTATGCGCGGGCCTGTCATATACACCTCTGCTTTATGCCTAGTCGATGCTGCCCTATCTCATTTGGACCGCATGTGTTTTGTATGATAGGGCCGCATGGGCTGAGCCGCATAAGCGCTGCACATTCGAACCTGAACTGCATAAGTGACCCAGGACTGATCCGCATGAATACTGCATAACTGTACCGCATAAGTGCCTCCTGATTGAGCCGCATGGGTGTCTCATGTTTTGAGCCGCAGGAGTACTTCATGACTGAACCGCATGAGCATTTCATGACTGAGCCACATGAACCCCCTAAGTGCCTCATGACTGCGCCGTATGAACACTTCATGACTGAGCCGCCTAAGTGTCTTATGACTGAGCCGCATGAGCACTTCATGACTGAGCCGCATGAAACCCCTAAGTGCCTCATGACTGAGCCGTATGAGCACTTCATGACTGAGCCGCATAAGTGCCTCATGACTGAGCCGCATGAATACTTCATGACTGACCCGCCTAAGTGTCTTATGGCTGAGCCGCATGAGCACTGTATGACCGAGCCGCATGCGTCTCATGTTCTTTATGCCGCCCATGCATCCCTCATAACTAGGCCATAGGTTCTGTATGGCTAGGCCGCATAGCTGAAGGATGAACCTCTTCTAACCTTACTTCTTCTTTGTCCTTTGCAGTGACCTTGCCCACAGCTCCATCGGGGGCTCCTGATATGATATGCCCAATCTGCGTTGGGTGTGAGTTTTGACCAGATAGTCGAACATGTGTCGACTCAGATCATCCGAAATCATCCTGAAGACCGGCTGAGGGAGATCAGAAGCCAGTCCTTCTTTTTCTTACTTAGCATGATGAACTCTGGGCAACTGAATGGCATTCATCTGAAGCCTATGTTTTTATTCGGGGATGTCCTGACTATTTCAGACCCGAGCATCATAGAGACATTTGAGAGCTGGACTTCTATTTTCAGGGGAAAGCAATTCACATACCTTAATGGAGCGCCACTTCCCCCTATCCGGTTTCAATATGGTACATTTTGAGAGGAAGATGTTGACTTCTCTAACTCTGGATCAGCGGGGGATCTTTGTGGGCCATATCCGTTTTAATAACCCCAGGAGGTCAGTGGTCGCAGTAAAGGAAACAATGAGCTACTCCGTCATTGGGCTGGCTCCTGGTAGTCTCATCAACGAACTGAAGCCCAATATGCTATTCTCTGAGGCTGATACCTTTTTGAATCAGATTGCTCGCAAAGGGTCATACCCTGCAGGGAGATTGTCGTTACTGAACTGGCAGCATCGTTCCCCTCCATGGGTTAATCTGACTTCTTGGATCCTGGCGGAGTATGAGGACATCCTACGACGGATTGGCCTCTATTACGCCATTATGGGCTCCTGCTACGGCTTGTTTATGAACCCGAAATTATTTATGGCATTGCTTGAGATGTACAACTGCCGGACGGGGACCTTCTTTACTCCAGGTGAGAGATGGGACTTGCTCTTCACGAGATGCATGGTGTGTCCAAATTGCCCTGGGGCGATGAAGCTTATGAGGAGTGCCCCGACAAACAAAGAATTCGAGGAACTAGAGCGGCGGTATCCCGGATTCCTCGCCGTATATCAGGAAGTGCTATGCCACCATAGCACCTGTCAGCAAATATCCAAGAAAAAGGACGATAGTTCGGAAGGGAACCTTCCTCATATCAAGGCTTGGATTGGCTATTTATTTAGCCTTAGCGCGTCCGGTCGAGTTGCTGTTAGGAGTCCCCAATCTCTGGAGCAGGTGGATGCTCAGGTGCAAAGCACTAAGAGGGCCCGTGCTGCTGGTGACAGATTTGGGAGCCTAAGCGACACTTTTAGCTATTTTTATCATGATACTCAGCCTCTGTTTGCTAAGGCCATCTTGGCCGGATACCTGATGATATGGTTGAGGGTTTGCGTCATTTCGGCGGGCTCTGGTGCGATTGAGAGGATTAGCCACAACCTAATCCTTCCGGCGGTAAAGCTGGTCTTTGGGGGCAAGTTGGCTCTGCTTCCTGCTATGGTATGCAGCATCCATAGGGGTCTTCGTATTTTTACGTCGAAAGTCATCGCTCGTGATCTTACGAAACCCTTCAACAGAATCGAGCTGCCGTATCATTATTGTTGGCCCATTCCATGGTCACACCCGATTTCGATAATCAACATACACTTTAGTCAATACACAAAATATAGAAAATACTGCTAATCATTTCAGGATTCATGAAATCATATTCAACGGACGATGTACCGCATCAATCAAAGCGTCAACTTCATCAAATCTACTGGAGACTCATTTCTCATTTTATTCTGTATTTTATATTTTATTGAGTCTAGGATTAATTCTGTAAAATCAATTATGGTATTACTGGCTTAGGGTTAAACCTGTCCACATTTCAAAAAGCCTACCTATTTACCATTCGTATTTTTCGTTTACAAGTATTTCAAAAACATATTTCGAAAATAGTCTTTCAAAATGATTTTACAAATAACCACAAACAAATTTGAAAACTGTTTTTGCAAAAGATTTTCAAATATCTCCTGACAGAACTCCTAACCGAGTTCGGCCCGAGTTCGGTCCGAACTCTGCCCGAGTTCGGTCCGAACTCTGCCCGAGTTCGGTCAAAAGTTATTCAAATTTCTGTTGCCTCCAAATATGCGAGCAACGTCTCTTTGCGAGATATTTGCATCCGAACTCTGTCCGAGTTCTGCCCGAGTTCGGTTGGAGAAAACACCTATAAATAGAGAAGAACTTTTCAGTTCAAATCATCAATTCATTCTTCATTCTCTCTTCTCTATTACTCAAGTGTTTTCAAACGATCCAAGAGTTTCAAATCTCACCTATACATCTCTTAGCCAAAAGCCAGTACTATCAGAGTTGATTTAGAGTCTTTTGGTTACTAAGAGTTGTAAAGAGGTCGTTCCAAGTTTCAACAACTTTTCTTGTTGTGGAGCTGGTCGTGCGCTCGTCACCAAGCACGGTGTGTGTGTGGAGCTGGTCGTGCGCTCGTCACCAAGCACGGTGTTGTAAGAGACTGCAAGCTCTCAGTTAAAGCTTGTGCCATAGTGGATTAACATCGAGCAAGAGTACTCGAGACTGGATTAGTCCTCTCAGAGGGATACCAGTATATATCGCCGTGTCACTGAGTTTGAATTTTCTATCTCTATTTACTGTCTCTTACATATCTGCCATAGTTTAATTTTTAATTGGTGATTATATTCCGCTGCACACACGCACTCTATTCACCCCCCTCTAGAGGTGCTCAACGGTCCTACAATTGGTATCAGAGCAGGTTATATTCTTATATAACATACCTTAGAGAGTATATATGGCAGCCGTGAAATCTATATTCAACGGTGAAGGGCAATCCACAAATAGACCTCCCCTATTTGATGGAACAAACTACACATACTGGAAAACACGGATGACTTTCTTTCTAAAGTCTCTTGACTTTGATCTATGGTCAATAGTCATTGATGGTTATAAGAAGCCAGCACCCACAGTGGTTGAAGGCATTCTTATGGAAAAGCCTCATGACAAGTACACCGATGCTGAAAAAAGCAAAGGCTAGTCTTGATGCTCGAGCCATCAATGCACTATTCTGTGCAATTGACAAAACCGAGTTCAACAGAGTTTCAACCTGTAAGACGTCTCACGAAATTTGGAAACTCCTTGAGGTAACCCATGAAGGGACTTCCCAAGTAAAGGAATCCAAAATTAGTAGACTGACACAGGAGTATGAATCCTTTAAGATGAAACCCGGTGAGTCAATTACACAGATGTTTACTCGTTTCCTTGATATAACTAATCCTCTACAATCTCTTGGCAAGGATTACAGCAATCACGAGAAGATCAGGAAAGTGCTGCGGGCTCTAACAAAGAACTGGAATCCAAAAGCCACAGCAATCATTGAAGGAAACGATCTCACCACGATGACTCTGGAGACACTGATGGGCAAACTCATGACCCATGAACTCGACTTGCAAGACTTTGAAGAAGCAACACCAAAGGAGAAAACTATTGCCTTCAAAGCCCAAGCAAGAAAATCAACATACAACGATTCCGATGAAGAATCATCAAGTGGTGATGAAAGAGCCCTACTTGTGAGAAACTTCAAGAAATATCTCAAGTTCACAAGCAGAAAGAAGAAAGACGTCCAAGAAAGCAACGAAGATGAAACTATATGCTTTGGATGCAAGAAATCAGGGCATATGAAGAGGACTGTCCAACCACCAAGAAAAGCAGTCCATACGATAGATCAAGATCAAGCAGAAAAGCTACATCTGGTCGAAAGTATGCGAACACAAGCATCTGGCACGAAAGCGATGCCAGTGATTCAGAAGAAGAAGACAGACCCTGCAGCAATGCAAATGTTTGTCTCATGGCTTTTGAAAAGGTATCATCTAATCCTTTGTTTGATGATTTTACTTTCGATGAACTAGAGAACGCCTTTAGCGAACTACTTGAAGATCACAAAACTGTGCTCGACAAGTATAAGCAATCTCGAAAAGAGATTAAGGCACACACAACCGAGATAGCTAGACTGTCTAATCTAATTGAAGATATTAAAGAGACATCTACTACCGGTAACACGGAAGAGATAGCCAAACTTAAAGCAGACTATCATGAGGCTATCCTCAATATTGAAAAGAAAGAAAAGGACTATGTCAAAGTACAAAAGCTTTATGACATAGAGAAGAAGATGCACCTAGTAACTGAACAAAGACTCCTTGATATGACTGCTAGATACGAAGAGTCTATTGCGATTTCTAAAAAGTTAGAAATCAAGTTAGGCAAACAGGCAATACCTGTGACACAGCCTAAGATTAGTCCTAATGCGAAGCATACACCTAGAAGGACTAAACACAAGAAAGCACAGAAGAAACACGAACACCATCATGCTTTCACTTACAGGTTCTCCAAACAAAACAAGCTTGCAAATACAGTTTCTACCACTAAACTGACTTGCACATATTGTGGTACGCACGGACACATATCACAATATTGTCTTGCAAGAAAGCTTGTTAACAACCATACTTTAGTCTGGAGACCTAAAGCTAATCTGTGTGGACCCTTCAGAAAATGGGTACCAAAGGATTCATCTACTTGTCTTGTAGGTGGACCCTCAACCCTCTCATGCTAAAAGCAAATGGATTCTCGATAGCGGATGTTCGCGACACATGACTGGTGATGCATCCTTATTCGCTACGCTATCGATGAAGAAAGAAGGATACGTCTCCTTCGGAAACAACTTGAGAGGTGATATAATAGGTAATGGTACTGTAGGTATTTCTCCTTATCCAATAATAAAGGATGTTTGTCTAGTAACTGAATTGAAACATAACCTATTGAGCATAAGCCATTTGGCAGATAATGGTTATGGTATCAATTTTGTGAAAGATAAATGTACCATATATGATATGTCATCTGGTGATCCCGTATATAAAGGGATTAGAGAAGACAACATTTATGTTTTCTTTTGGAGAATACTAATAATGCAGGAAGGTGCCTAGTAGCCAATCAAGATGAAAGCTGGCTATGGCACATGAGACTAGGACATACAAACATGGATACTATCTCACGTCTGAATACAAAGAAGTTGGTAAAAGGACTCCCTGAAATTCCATTCAAGAGAGATCTGGTATGTGCAGACTGTGAAAAGAACAAAGCACATAGGTCTACTTTTAAATCCATCAACGCTGTAAGTACTTCGAGACCTTTGCAGTTGATTCATATGGATTTATTTGGTCCTAGTAGAGTCGCTAGTCTTGGCGGTAAGCTCTATGCTTTTGTTATTGTTGATGATTTCTCTCGATTTACTTGGGTTTACTTTTTATCAAACAAAAGTGATGCTATTTTTGAATTTCAGATATTTGTAAAAAGGTACAAAACGAAAAAGGCTTCATGATTACTCGTATCCGAAGTGATCATGGTGGCGAATTCGAAAATTCTGATTTCAAAAAGTTTTGTGATGATAGTGGATATTACCACGAATTTTCTTGTCCTAGAACTCCCAACAGAATGGTGTTGTGGAGCGGAAGAATCGTACTCTAAGCGAAATGGCTAGAGTCATGCTGAATCAGTATAATCTTCCTAAATACTTTTGGGCAGAAGCTGTTAGTACAGCCTGTCATGTTTTAAACAGGGTGTTAATTCGACCAATCTCGAAGAAAACACCATATGAGCTTTGGTTTGGAAGAATTCCAACATTTCTTATTTTAAAGTTTTTGGTTGTCGCTGTTTTATCCTGAACACCAAGGATAACTTGGGAAAGTTCGACTCCAAAGCAGATGACGGGATATTTCTCGGATATGCTGCTAAGAGTAAGGGATATAGAATTTTTAATAAAAGATCTATGATTGTTGAAGAAAGTATTAATGTTACTTTTGATGAGTTGAATAGTCACAGATCTAGCGACAGTGATGATGAAGATGCACCTAAAAAGACTAAGAAGAATTCTGAGAAAGATCTGACCCAAGAGGCAAGGACTGATAAAAGTTCCGAAGATGCAGGAACTGAGAAAAGCCTTGTGAAGGGTATGGCCCAAAGATTTGAATCATTGAGATTCAAGCCAGATCATCCAGAAACTCTCATTATAGGTGATGTATCCAAAGGTGTAAGTACACGTTCATCTCTTAAAGATTCTGAATTAGCAGCAAATGTAGCATTTATTTCACAAATAGAACCTAAGAATGTTGATGAAGCTTTTTCTGATGAGTTTTGGATTTCTGCCATGCAAGAGGAACTTAATCAATTTGAGAGAAACCAAGTTTGGGAAACTTGTTCCTAAACCAATTGGTCAATCGATAATTGGTACCAAATGGGTGTTCCGAAATAAACTCAGTGAAGATGGACAAGTTCTACGCAACAAAGCACGTCTAGTTGCACAAGGTTATAATCAAGAAGAAGGAATTGATTATGATGAGACCTATGCTCCTGTTGCTAGACTAGAAGCCATCCGCATGTTTTGCGCATTTGCATGTTTTAATGATTTTAAACTTTTTCAAATGGACGTGAAAAGCGCATTTTTAAATGGATTTTTGAAAGAAGAGGTTTTTGTGAAACAACCCCCTGGTTTTGAAGATTTTCAAAAACCTGATCACGTCTTCAAGCTTAAGAAAGTACTTTATGGACTCAAACAAGCACCTCGTGCTTGGTATGAACGCCTAAGTGCCTTCTTACTTGATAATGGATTTTCAAAAGGAAAGATTGATACTACCTTATTTATAAAATCCATGAATGATGATATACTTCTAGTGCAAATCTATGTGGATGACATTATATTTGGTTCTACTAATGAAAAACTTTGTCAAGATTTTGCCAAGTGTATGCAGAGTGAATTTGAGATGAGTATGATGGAGAACTGAACTTCTTCCTAGGACTGCAAATCAAACAACACTCGACTGGAACATTCATCAACCAAGCTAAGTACACGAAGGACATACTGAAAAAGTACGACTTCGAGAATGTAAAGCCAATCGGGACGCCTATGGCTACATCTACAAAGCTTGATGCTGATGAAAGTGGCAAACCTGTTGATCAGCGTAAGTATCGAGGTATGATTGGTAGTTTATTATATTTAACTGCTAGTCGCCCTGATATTATGTTTAGCGTTTGCATATGTGCACGTTATCAGGCAAACCCTAAGGAATCACATCTTAGTGCCGTTAAGCGTATCTTCCGATACCTTAAAGGAACTTCTACAGTTGGCTTATGGTATCCCAAAACCAAATCCTTTGACCTTATAGGTTACTCGGATGCGGATTTTACAGGATGCAAAGTGGACCGTAAAAGTACCAGTGGCACATGTCATTTCTTAGGAAAGGCCTTAGTCTCTTGGTTTAGCAAGAAACAAAATTCAGTAGCATTATCAACAACTGAGGCTGAGTATATCGCCGCAGGACGTTGTTGTGCTCAGATTTTGTGGATGAAGCAAACCCTAGAGGACTACAATCTGCACTATACAAATGTTCCTATTTATTGTGACAACACTAGTGCAATAAATCTGACTAAGAACCCTGTTTGTCATTCACGCACAAAAACACATAGAAATTAGACATCATTTTCTTCGTGATCATCAACAACACGGGGATATTTGCTTAGAATTTATTGATACTGATCATCAACTGGCAGATATATTTCACTAAACCATTGGCTGAAGACCGTTTTAACATTTTGAGGTGTGAGCTCGGCATTCTTGAATTCTCGGACTCATAGTGCATATGGTAATTAAAATTGAATTTATGACTTGATATTTTATTTTAACGAAAATTATTTTTGGGTACAAACTTAAAAAGGGTATGTCTGTCACCACGGCTACGGTCGAAGCGAAGCGGTATTTAAGAGTTCCCCAGGTGAACCTCCGTTAGCTGGGACAACCCCTACAGTTAACTCAGAAATAACAATCGTTAATTAATAAAATAGTCAATGTTATTAAATTTAACTTTTAAATTTACCAGCCTGCACTGATTATCTCGGAAATGCAAGTGGCCGAACTCGGCCCGAACTCTGACCGAGTTCGGACCGAATTCCGACCGAGTTCGGTCGGCGCTGTGGTAACTTCCAGAACCGAACAGCCGGCCCTAGTGCCTATATAATCCAACTTTCCTTCCACTTTTTCTTCACAACAAAACGTGGAAAGCCTTCCTCTCCTACTAGAAGCCTCTCCTCCTCCTTCTTAGCAAGGGTTCGACGAGTTCCAGTGGGTGGTCATCTTCCTTCTTCTCCATCTCCTCATGGCCCCCAAACGTCAAAGAGGAAACTCTTCTCAAGGTGCTTCCTCTTCCTCTGACTATACCCCTGCTAGTCTCTTTAGTCCAGCACGACCGAGAGATCCCGAAGAGTACGATGCTACTTTGTTCCCCGACAAAGACTTCTCGGATCTCTGGTTCGATTCTTTCTCTAGTCGTCGTATTTGCTCTGGAGCTTTCGTTAATTTCACTACTTTCTTTGAATATGCTCAAATTTTTGACCAACTTGGATACCGCGATTTCTTCGAGGTCCAAGAGAGCATTTATGACAATGCAGTCCGTATGTTTTACTGCAATCTGCAGGTAAAACCAAACGGCAATTTCTATTCTTGCATTGCTGGGCAAGAATTAGAATTCAGCGCCACCGACATCAGTGAATACTTTCATATTCCTGATCTTGGTGATGCATTAGTTGACATCTACCACATTCAGTTCCCTGCTGATGTCACTTTGGCTTCTTTTAGGGAATTAATTTGTCATCCTAACCCTCCTCCCCGGAGAATTTTTGCCAAACATCTGAACCAAACTTTTTATGAGCTTCATCGTATGATATTTTCTGCTCTTCTTCCGAAGAAAGGCTCTACTGATGAAGTTACCTTTTTGGAACTATCTGCTCTATATCACATCCACTTTGGCATTCCCATTCTCCGTTCCCAAAACTATGATGTCCTGGATGCTTAACTGCAAAAATGCAGGTAGGAATCTAGTATATCCTATGCACCTTGCTTCCATATTTAGACGTTTCGAGATTGATCTTGAGACGTGTGCCATCTCCTCTCCTCCTGTTGAGCTGACTCGCTCTCGTCGATTTCCTGTACCACCTGGAGCTGCTCCTGCTCCAGCTGCTGCTGCTGAGGTCCCTCTAGCTGATGCTCATCCTGCTCCGGCCCCAGCCCCATGATTCGATCCGACTTTCTACCAGCGCTTCGATGATTTTGTTGTGGTCTCTACGCAACGTCATTAGGACTCAGAGTTCAGGCACATTTCTCAGGCCCAGGTGCTGAGAAATAGTATTGCTGATCTCCACTATAGCCTGGCTCAGATCCAGTCCATCCGGTCACCATCCTTCCTCACCCTGCTTTTCCGGGTCCTCGTTTCACTGATGAGGTTACCTTTCAGTATTTCGACCCGACTGCCGCCTACTTCCCACATGATCCTCCCGGTGCGGACGACCCCACGATGTGACGTGGATTCAGCTATGGATAGTGGATATTGATTTGACTAGTTGATGCAGTTGATGTAGTAGTTTTTCATTTTTTTTTTGTCTAAACTGTTTAGTTAGACATTATCAGTTGTACTCTTTGGATTTCTAGTGGAAACTTCTATGTTATTTCAGTTTATTATGAGTTGGTTTATTCTATATTAGTTGTTTCATATATGTCTATGCTGTGATTATTTCTTTTTGCTTCACTTTGTCTTGTGTTTGTCTATTGTTGGCTTCACGTTTTACGGGGGAGCCTATTCATTTTACTACTTGACAAAGGGGGAGAAAAAGTATACCAAAGCGCGAGCATATACAAGCATATACAACAATCCAAAAACAAAATCCAAATATTTTTTCAGGTACTTTGTATTTTGTTCTATTTGATATAAATATATTTTGGTATAGACTCAAGTTTGCCAATTATCAAAATAGGGGAGATTGTTGGCCCATTCCATGGTCACACCGATTTCGATAATCAACATACACTTTAGTCAATACACAAAATATAGAAAATACTGCTAATTGTCACCCTCATTTTTCCGTATTTCCTATATTTCGTATTTGTACTCGTAATTTGATTTTGGCAGATATTTTATTTTCTCGACTTGTGGATTTGGTTTCTCGTAAATGGGTTTTGGACCATGGCTTGGTTTTATTTTGTGGAGTTGGTTTGGTTCATCATGAGTGGAACACCTTAGCCTATTCTCCACCTCCATTCTACCACAACCCACCATCATAAATCCCCACCTACTTTTCTTCCTCCTTTTATTTTTTATTTATTTCTTCTTCTTCTTCCTTCTTCCACACAACTCCCCAACCCATAGGCAAGTGCACCTTGCCAACAAATAAGCACCCAATTTTATTTGTTCATTTGATAGATTAGGACATGGAGAACAACTTTAGAACTTGACATTTTGTGATTTGGAGCTTTCATTTCTTCTAGATCTAGGTTTTTACTATTTTCGAAAATCCTTAGTTTTGATCTATTAAACTTCGATTTTTGCATGTTTTGATGCTTCCATGTGGAAGAGAATTCGATTTTATTCAAGTTAGAACTTTGAAAATCTAGATTTGGTTTTGATTTGACAAATTATGAAGATTTGAAGTTCTTGGTGTTCTTGGACCTGCTCTCGGCCAGGAAGAACAGCCCTCTGCCTTGCGCTTTTTAGCGCATGGCCGATTGCGCACCCCCCGGCCTGTGCTCTTTAGCGCAGGGCCGATTGCGCATGACCTCAGCCAGTGCTTTGCGCTGTGCTGGATTGCGCTGGCGCAAGCCATCCATGCGCAAGCCAGCCATGCGCAAAGTAACCCCTGCGCAATCCACCCATGCGCAGTTGACTCCTGCGCAGTCTGTTCCTGCGCAATCCACCCATGCGCAGTTCACTTCTGCGCAGTCTGTTCATGCACAATCTGCCCCTGTGCCCTGTGCCCCTGCGCACTTGGCACCCTGCGCAACTGACACCTGCGCAATCCAACTCCCTGACCCCTTGCGCAATCCATTGGCTTTTGCAGTTTTGGTTATTTCTTTAAGCTTGGCTCTTCTACAGCCCTGTGTATTGATATTTTATTAGATATTTACGCCCATTTTATATCCTTACGCCTTTTGTCATGAACTTGATTTTTACTTAATATGTTTGGAATGACTATTGTACATGGCTTGGTATGACATGGAACTAGCATAACACGATAGTGACCCGTAGTGTGCACTCCTGACATGACCAACCTGACTTGATAGTGGCCCGTGGCGGCGCACTCCTGACTTGACTTGACTTGACTTGACTTGACTTGATGACTTAACTTGACCTGCCTTGACACCGTGGGTGGTTCTTTCTTGCTTGCTTGTTAAATCCACTTGTCCAGTCTTGCATCATGTCTAGGATGGGACTCCTGAGTACCACGGTCAGAGTACCTACTAAAATGGATTAAGGCTAATAACTAGAATAATTCAGTAGTCATGAGAGATTTCCCCAGTTACAGGCAATCCCGTTATCCCGGCCGCAATTGTTTGGACTTGTAGCCTGCCGTCGAGTAGGGCACATTTCCAGCTCACCGTCGTGTGGGGCACATAATTATTGATAACTGCTTGATGAATCCAAATCGCCTGGATAACCTGGATTAGCTGCAGGGCTTGTGGCTGGAGGAACATCTCATTGCATCTTGCTAGTAACTAGGATTGTGATAACCCTAGTTAGTTAATGTAGAAAGCCGTAGGCAATGATTGGCCGTGATTGCTTGGATGGAGTCTAGTCCAGTATAGCATTGTCTAGAATTGATTATAAGATTGTACCAGAATGATTGAAGGATTGTCACTCCAGATTGTCACTATAATGATTGTCACTCCAGATTGTTACTTGACCTGAATTCTTATATTTACCTCGCCGATAAATGGTGGGAAACCAAGTTCCGTTCAGACGAAGGGTTACAACCCCGGTCCTTGTTTGGTTTACGGGTTGTAACCTGGCCATCTGAATAGTCCCATGGTTGTCTCATCGTATATCATCCTGTCATGCTTTTCCATATGTCCTGTCTTTTAGTGATTCTATACAAGATCATCTTTTATATCTACTTATCATGCCTTTTTCTTAAATTACTGTCTTTTATTATGTAATTATATTATTGTGCTGATTGCTGGTTTTTGTTCTTATTTCGTGGCCTCCTTTGTGGCACTTGCTCTTTCTGGGGTCTGACCCAGCTGGTTTTGTATGGCCAGATACCAGAGCAGCTCCAGAGGATCTACCTGTCTTCCAGCCCGATGGTGACAACCAGGCGTAACTCGGGCAACGAGTGGGTTTCCTATTTTGTTTCGCTCACTCTATTGTAAAATCATTCTTTTGAGGCGTTTAGCCGATGAGCACCTGTTAGCTCGATGCATTTTACTTACTGTCTGCCTACGGACTGTAATCATGATTGGCAACTCGAGGTTGATCATGTATGACTTAACTCCTGCTAGTCCTTACATTTGTACGACTAGCTTCATGATCATCTGGATATGTAATGTTTGGGACGTCTTACAATTGTATATTTAGTGATCTGATATCTTGTGATTATTATTAGTTGGTTGAGATTGAGACAATAGGATAATTTATGACCTTAAGAGACTGATGGCTTGTAGATAAACCCTCACATATCTAGACAGCCGTGACCGTATGGTGAGATGGATTCCATTTCATTATACGTAGCTGGCTATGTCCGCCCCCGCTCTCCAGTATTCTGGTTCTGGGGCGTGACATGGTTAGAGTGGTGGCCCATGCAGGTCTTGTCAATCAAGATATGTGGGGGTTTACCAGATAGATGTCTCAATCTGTACTCGCCTTTGATCTCCACTCGTATCTTCTTATCTCCTTGGATCCCTGACTTGATAACATGCTTGCATCATTGTTCTATCCTGGTCCTTCCTTAATATCCCTGATGTCATTGCTTCAGTGGCATCATTCCTGTTGATCAGCCGGAAGGAGCTCAGCCAGCAACCCAGCAACATCAAGAAGATCAAGATCAGTCCTCAACAGCCGCCTCTCGAGCCATGCCCTCTGGAGAACCAGTGCCCCCAGTTCAGCCAGTCCAGCCAATAGAGCCTGATGATGGCACTTTGGAAGGTCTCATCAGATCATTGTTAGCTTCTCAAGATCGTCGAGGTGATGCATTGCACCAGGCAGTACAAGATGCTCTGAACAGAGGCGGTCATCCGGGAAACAGTGCAGCCAACAGTTTCAAGTACCTGAACCCTCCATTCTTCGACGGCACCGAGGATGCCATTACCGCAGATGCTTGGCTCCAGGATACAGAAGTTATTCTAGAGGCCACGAAGACTCCAGAAGACGAGAAGGTGGCGGTGGTGCGCCTGCAGTTATTAGATCTAGCCCGCAACTGGTGGGCCATGCAAGCGGTAGGATTGACAGCACCTGTTCCCTGGGCAGTGTTTAGCGAAAGATTCCAGACCAAGTACTTCGACGCGGTGGCTCGATATGACCTGCAGACCAGATTTGCCAACTTGAAGCAAGGAGGCAGGACGGTCGACAGTTATGCATCGGAGTTTTCCAGACTCAGTCGGTTTGCTCCCACCTTGGTGGCGACCGAGTTTGATAGAGCACAGCGGTTCCAGCAGGGGCTCCACTTGGAGATCATATTGGCAGTAGAGCAGTTCGAGCACAGAACTTTTGATGCCGTCTTGCGAGCAGCTAGGAGGCACGAGTATACCTCCCAGAGGATTGTGGATAGGACCGGAGGACGGAAGCGGTCCCATAGTCAGATGAATCAGTCTTCGACACCAGCCCCGGCAGCTAGGGCTTTGACTATTGGAGCTCCGAGGCGAGCAACCTCAGTTACGTCGGTCCAGTACTCTACCCCGACGTACCCTCCGCAGAAACAGAAGCAAGCGCAGCCTTCCGCCGAGGGTTGTTCTTATTGTGGGAAGCCTGTACATGTTGTGTCAGAGTGTCGCAAGGCACTGGGATTATGCTTGTTGTGTGGGGCACCGGACCATAGGGTGGGGTCCTGCCCATTCAGAGTCGATTCAGCATCAACAGTATCTAGTCCCTCGGTTAGGGGACCAGCACCAGCTCCAGTACCAGTCCAGCAGCAGCAACAGTTGCCGAGGCCATTGCCGCCTCAGGCCCAAGTGTTTCAGCAGCAGTACCAGCCTCCGAGGCCATTGTCGACTCAGGCCCAGGCTTTCCAGCAGCAGAGGCCTCAGCAGTTCGCCCTGGCCCAGGCCCAGATCCAGAATCGACAGAGAGGTATCCGTGTCCTATTGTCTTGCTTTCCGCCATTGTTATACGGGACACTTGTCATGTTTCATGTGTCCTAATTACAACGGTATATCCCGGGTCCGAGCCATGTCCTAGGTCATTCGAAAACGGTTATTGGTACCAACCCTTTTTGTATGAGGAAAGGCCCGTGTCCCTGTTTGACCAAGGGGAGAGACCTCAAGCGCAAGACTATCAGTTTAGTTCATGTTGCTTGAGTTCATCGCTCCTTGGGAGAGTCAAACGTGGGAGTGTGAGGATGATATCCGATCACGTTATCCCTACCTGTTTGACTCGTGAGGTATAATGTCTTCCTTATGCCTTACGCCTTTCTTTTCTTGATTGCATGTATGATTGTATGATTAAACTGCTTAGTTTAGCTTGCCTGTGCTTAGTGTAGCTTGTCGTGGCAATCTCTAGCTCCTTGATTAAATTCCGAGGACGGAATTCTTTGAAGGTGGGTAGAGTTGTCACCCCCATTTCCTGTATTTCGTATTTATGCTCGTAATTTGATTTTGGCACGTATTTTATTTTCTCGACTTGTGGATTTGGTTTCTCGTAAATGGGTTTTGGACCATGGCTTGGTTTTATTTTGTGGAGTTGGTTTGGTTCATCATGAGTGGAACACCTTAGCCTATTCTCCACCTCCATTCTACCACAACCCACCATCATAAATCCCCACCTACTTTTCTCTCTCCTCTTTATTTTTCATTTATTTCTTCTTCTTCTTCCTTCTTCCACACAACTCCCCAATCCATAGGCAAGTGCACCTTGCCAACAAATAAGCACCCAATTTTATTTGTTCATTTGATAGATTAGGACATGGAGAACAACTTTAGAACTTGACATTTTGTGATTTGGAGCTTTCATTTCTTCTAGATCTAGGTTTTTACTATTTTCGAAAATCCTTGGTTTTGATCTATTAAACTTCGATTTTTGCATGTTTTGATGCTTCCATGTGGAAGAGAATTCGATTTTACTCAAGTTAGAACTTTGAAAATCTAGATTTGGTTTTGATTTGACAAAGTTATGAAGATTTGAAGTTCTTGGTGTTCTTGGACCTGCTCTCGTCCAGGAAGAACAGCCCTCTGCCTTGCGCTTTTTAGCGCATGGCCGATTGTGCACCCCCCGGCCTGTGCTCTTTAGCGCAGGGCCGATTGCGCATGACCTCAGCCAGTGCTTTGTGCTGTACTGGATTGCGCTGGCACAAGCCATCCATGCGCAAGCCAGCCATGCGCAAAGTAACCCCTGCGCAATCCACCCATGCGCAGTTGACTCCTGCGCAGTCTGTTCTTGCGCAATCCACCCATGCGCAGTTCACTTCTGCGCAGTCTGTTCATGCGCAATCTGCCCCTGTGCCCTGTGCCCCTGCGCACTTGGCACCCTGCGCAACTGACACCTGCGCAATCCAACTCCCTGACCCCTTGCGCAATCCATTGGCTTTTGGAGTTTTGGTTTTTGTCATGAACTTGATTTTTACTTAATATGTTTGGAATGACTATTGTACATGGCTTGGTATGACATGGAACTAGCATAACACGATAGTGACCCGTAGTGGTGCACTCCTGACATGACCAACCTGACTTGATAGTGGCCCGTGGCGGCGCACTCCTGACTTGACTTGACTTGACTTGACTTGACTTGATGACTTAACTTGACCTGCCTTGACACCGTGGGTGGTTCTTTCTTGCTTGCTTGTTAAATCCACTTGTCCAGTCTTGCATCATGTCTAGGATGGGACTCCTGAGTACCACGGTCAGGAGTACCTACTAAAATGGATTAAGGCTAATAACTAGAATAATTCAGTAGTCATGAGAGATTTCCCCAGTTACAGGCAATCCCGTTATCCCGGCCGCAATTGTTTGGACTTGTAGCCTGCCGTCGAGTAGGGCACATTTCCAGCTCACCGTCGTGTGGGGCACATAATTATTGATAACTGCTTGATGAATCCAAAACACCTACTCTGCCGATCACTATGACGGCTCTGTTGAATTCCTTAATCTGCTAAGTCTCTCTCTCTCTCTCTCCCTCTCCTTTCTTTCTTTTCTTTCTTTTCTCTAAGTTCCCTCTTTCGCTGTCAACAGTTGTTGATGGATGTGGTGAGTCACCTCTAAACTCACTAAACATACAAGGCTTCGACAATCCCTTTTGTTGCCATAGACTCCCGACTCTCGTATGCATCTCCCTTTCTCTCTCATGTTTTATGGTGTCATTCGTACCGGTTTCAATAATTGTTATTGTCCAGGTACCAGTTAACACCGGTAACAAGATTAGGTGGCTCTTCGGAACAATAATTGCTGTTGTTTTTGAGTCTCTCGTGTAAGTCATTTGGTCTTTGTGGCATTGTATGCCTTTGTGCGCCTTCCCACATTAACAAGCTTGCTCATATGCGTTATCTCCAACTCACTTTAGCACTTTAAGGAGTTCATCTACACGATTATGAAGTTTCTCAAACATGCTAATACTGATGCTTTTGGGTCCAAACCAGTGTTGTAAATGGCAGTCGAGACGGCCGCCTAGGTGCTAAGCGGTCGCTCTCTGCATCGTTTTTATAGTTGGCGATAGAGTAGGTGGCCAACGGAGGTTTACGCTGTAGGCGTAGGTGAGATAGAGTAGGCGGTCGCTTAGCGGAGCAATATATGAGTAGATATTTTGGCAAAATAGTTTTACAAGCATTATGGACTTATGAGTTACTTTTACAAGACTGAAACTGCATAAAGTTTTGTTATATAACTTAATTATGCAGAAAACACCATTAAATATACATATTATGAAAAACATTAATAAAATAGTAAAAAATGTCCAAAATGAATCAAGCGTTTAGGCGATGCCTAGGCGACAAGTGGGCCCTCTCCATCGCACACCCGCCTACCGTCGTTTAGAACCTTGGTCCAAACTGGCCCATGCCTATTTTTGGCAGATTTTGAGGACTTCAAATTTTTTTATATTTAATTTCATAATTATCTTTTAGATAATCTCCTAGTTTGATTTGACTTCTCATTTGGATGGATTTTGTATTTATTTTATAGTTATCTTTTAGATACTTTTCTAGTTAGTTTATATTTGTTTCTCATGGTTTAAGTTAGTTTTTATTTATAAATATGACTTTGTTGAAGAGAGGAAATATGTTATAATGAATTTGATTTGAGTAATGATTTGCTCTATGAGAGTTTTATCTATTTAAATCTCGTTCTTGAGAATTAAGATGCAAGTTCTCGTATCTTAGGTTATTGGTTTACCGATCAGTGTTTTGTGTTGTGTCAGATGATATCAGAGCTTTGGCGTGAGGTGTTACAACTCGCACCCGGATGTTTGGGCACGAGTTCGTGGGTACGTTTAATCTACACCGCAATATCGTCGGTAGAACGCTGTCTAAACCCTCAATAAGTTCATGCAATAAACTACGCAATTATATATCAAATATCATTTCCAATTTCTCAAGTAAGACATGAACATTTATAATAAACTTAATCACAACACTGAGGAAGATAGATATGAAGTAGAAAATGATGGAATAAGTAATTTGAATGATAGTCACAAGTACCAGAATCCAAGTCTAATAATCCAATATCAAGAGTAATATAAGCCTCGAAGTAAAAATAATATCTCAATGGTTTCCGGAGACAAATTCACTCAAATACTAAGATGTGTAATCTAAGCCAACTAATGATCCGCAGAAGGCAACTCGGCTAAGGCCGTTCCCTGATCGCCCTGTATGTCAAGATCAGTCTCTGCTAGGGCATGCTCCGGAAGGTCATAATAAGTGGGACATAAATCTTCAAACTCAACGCCTAAAAATGTGATTCTTCTGTGAGGATTGTAACAAGTACATACATGACAAGCTATTCAAAATAGGAAATAACATATGTGATATATGAGAAACTACAAAACATGAAATAAGATATGTGATATATGAGAAACAAGTAAAACTAACATCATGGTATGACAAGTAGAAAAGAACAGGTAAACACGAATAATCATGATATGCGTGACAACATGAATAAAAAGGGATAAGTTAGTATCTACCTAACTAAGTGTTTTGAAATACCATGTTCGACATGTGAACTGCTAAGGGGGAAATCCGGCACCCCGCGCGTGTATTGTGCGACTGCTATTAGACACGAAAGACCATGGGATAGGATGGATAGTTCACACGTCTACTAAGATATTTTTCCACCCGACTAGTACTTATAGATTCAAATCACGACACGAAGAAATCACGAACACGATAATTACGTAAACACGAAAGTCACATAACATAGTAATCACGGAACACAGTAACATGAATAGAATCCATAAATACTAATCCCGTGTAACAAGTGTGTCAGAAATCAAGAGATGCATATCTATAACATATAATGGAGAAACTATCAAAAAATAAAAACAATCAGTGTAAGTACTTGCCTGAGGTCCTGAGCTGATGGTACGGGTCTGACACCAAATCCAAGTCCAAGTAAACTATTTTATGAATATAACTAGATCAATAATGAGTTTAGAAATTTAATATCAAATATCCTATATTTTTACTATACCATTAGGCTTCTAGATACTATACTCTTTTAATCTTCCTATACACATGTATCAGACACTAGTTACTAATACCTATATGTAATATATATAACTTATCTAGTTGGATTTAACTATATACATTACCCCCCACTCTCTCCTGATACTCAACACAAAAGAGGAATAATACCCACCCACACTAACACATATCCTATACTAACACATTGCAACATACACAAATCTGCTGTAGGAATTTACCCTTACACACACAAGCTTCCAAACACACACTAACATATACTCATAGATTTGCCATGTCTTCACCTATGGCTGCTATGCTCTGATACCCTTACTGAATCTGCAGATTCAATTGCAGGTCGGTTTGCAGATGTTACTGCAGAACATACACCCTACTAATATCAGAAAAACTGCAGTTCCTATCCTAATTTTTTTTGAGGATAATCGAACTATTACTAGGCTGTCCACAGGATGTAATAATATCCTATGCAGGACACCCTAGTTACCTAGGATCATAGTTCGCAGTATCGGTCGATATCGATCCGATACGGCCGATATCAATACGGTTTGGCATGTCCCGATCCGATACTGACCGATACCCGATACTGATCGATACCGACATTGGGGGTCTCTTTTCCGGTCAATTCGGCAAAAAAATTTGAACGAAAAAGACCAATCAGCAAGGGTGTAAAAGCATAGAAAGGTTATAAAAGCATTTAAAAGAAGAAAACTTAACTATCGTATGTAAATCAATCGGTAAGGGTAACTACTATTTCAATCTATTTTCAAACTACTAAGAAACAACACTGAAAATATTAAAATTATGCCTAAATATATAAAACATATCTTCTAAAATGTTAATAATTTATTGATAATTATTTGCTTTCTGATACCAAAAAATCCGACACTCCGATCCGAAACCTCCGATACTGCCGATACCGCCGATCCCGATACTAATAGGAATGGTCCGATACCGATAGATAGACACACCCTGCCCTTTACTTTTAGGAACTAAGTACTGCAGACATCCTGCCCTCCCCCCAAACTGCAGTCTATTGCTGCTGCATTTACCAGCTGCAATTGCTGCAGATTAGCACAGGTGCACTGCTTCTAGCATCTGCTGCCTTTCCTATAACCTGCACTAACACACTCACCTCTGCATACAACAATTTTCAATCTGCTGCTGTTGCATATTCCCTAACACCCACACACCTATATATGTATATCCCATGGTATCTTCCATTCCCTGCTGCTGTTGCTCCATTCCTAACACCCACACAAATAAACATCTTAATGCTGATGCAACTATAGGGCAGGGCAGTTTTTCCCAAACTGCACCCTAACAACATCAGTGCACGCCCAACTTAGATACATGATAATATCCCTGTACACAACCGCACTTGGTTTGGTACTGCACAGGTGTATCACCTGCTACTGCAATATATTACCTACTGCTATATCCTACTGGTACTGCACCATACACAGGTTTGTATGTATCTGCAACTGTTTACTGCAGCCCAGTTTAACTGCTATGCAGTGTGTAATTTGCTGCAGTTTCTAGATTCCTGCTATCTGCCCCTACTCATCTGCTTCTGCTGTAGCTAGGCTAACTGCTATTACTGCTTGTAGCTACTGCAGTTTGTTTCCTGCTGCAATTATGCAATTTTTTGCACAATCTGTAGTCCTGCTGCACTGCTCTCCTAGTCCACTTTGATACACAAGTTAGCACACACCCACAAACTGCAGTGCTACCTCTCACACACAAGGATACCACTGATACTCACATACTCACACGTGATCCTACGACACTAACACATTTGTACCCTGATCTTAGGCACTGCTGCCCTGTGTAACTGATACACAAACACTGATACGTACTGCTACATATCAGCCTGCAGCCTTTGCTGCTGCACATATGTGCATTAGGCTCTGCAATGTTCAAGTTCCCCCATTTCCTTTTTCCTATTCTACAGATGCGCATTGGTATCATTGACGCACATTCTTCTGTATACATACACAGGTGTATAGAGTTTTCTAACATGCTAAACGCATAGGTTCTCTCGATAATTACTGATACTCATCTAGACATTAGTACAAACACCTATTGGCACCTAACCAAATATTGGATTCTACTGACTGAAACTAGTTCCTATAGGTTTTAGACAACCCAATAATTTTTTTATACCATAAATCCATTACACCAACAACCTATTATTAAAACTGGCCTTATCTAGGGAAAATTATCAACTAGTTGGTGATTCCTATCCCAATCTTAATTAAATAGGAACTGAGATTTAAGGGTTTTGATAATACCTACTAGAGGTGAACTTTGGTGAGGATCCCTTGCACGAAATTGACACGAGAAGAAGGTCAATTGCTTTCCAACAGATTTTCGAGATTTCCTCCTTGTTCCTAGGTTGTCGAGGAAGAGTCCAGGATTGCCTTGTAATGGGAAAGGAAAGTAGGGAAGAATTTAGGGTTTGTAATGGAGAGGAATTTCGGGTTTATTGAAGAGTAGATGGGGAGGCTGATGTCGGAAATATGGAGAGGAGAGGGTCGGTTGCTAGCTGCTCCTTATATCTTATTTAAAAGAGTGCATGAGATAAGGAGGAAATTGTTTTGATTTGTTTAAAAAAGATTTGAGTGTCTTTATGCAAGTTTCCCCTTTGAAAAAGAGAAATATGCTAGGCTAGCTACCCTTCTAGCAAATAAGTAATATAAATTTATTATCAATTAATTTATTTAGGAAATTTTATTCATAATAGCAATATTTTAAATTTTAAGGGTTATAAATCTATCCTCATTAGAAAAATTTTGTCCTCGAAATTTAAAGGTAGACAAAGGCACGATAGGAAGAAGATTACCTCACGACTCAAAAAGATAAGGGTATTGCTCTCGCATCTCATATTCTCTCTCCCAGATAGACTCTTCCGGGAAATGATGCCTCTATACTACACGAATCAAAGGAATCGTCTGGTTATGCAACACTTTTTCTGTGCGATCCAGGATCTCCACGGACTGCTCCTGATAGCTGAGACGCGGTCCCATCTCAATCTCCGAGGGATCTAATACATGGCTATGTATGCTACATATCGTCTCAACTGTGACACATGAAACACGTTGTGCACTCCCTCCAATGTAGGCGACATAGCTAGTCGGTAAGCCACAGTACCGACCTTCTCCAGAATGCCAAATGGTCCGATGAACCTTTGGCTGAGTTTTCCGCCTCCCTCGAATTGAATCATGCCACATATTGGAGAAATCCTCATGAATACCAAATCTCTTACCTAGAATCAAAACAGATTCCTTACAACTTAATCCTTAGCATTTATCAATTTTTTTGTATTCAAGGGTTTATTTACCTCTGTGAAGCCCATATTTTTGTATGTTTATTTTTTTTCATGTTTTACTATTAGAATTGGTTTGAGCCCAATATCTAAAATATTATGTTAATAGCAAAGGCGTAATTTTGTAAACATAACCGTATATAAATACGTTAACTCTCCACTTATTTACAAAATACAAATAAAACAGTTTTTTACCAAGTCTTATGTATTTAAAATTAATTAGTTTCTCTAATAAGAACGGCAAAGGTCAATAATTAGTGTAGTCTACGTTACTGGTTTGTTAGCCAATTGTGGATAAGTTCTAAGGACAGGGTGTTACAATTGTAGGTTCAGGTCTCGGACTTTAACCCGAACCCCTCCAGTCGTTACCTACAGCACCGGAGATACCAAGGCAAGTGCATGCTTATCTAAACCCGTATTTTTATTTATTAATTAATTATATTGCATTATAGTGTTACTGTATCGACACCTGACTCACGGGATCCCTCTCGGATCACACCGACTGTTTTACTGAATCATTGACTTGACTGCTTACTGAATCATTGACTCGGGAATTGGGGGAGTAACGTTAACACCTATGGTCAAAGCCCCTTACTGAATCACTGTGAATAGCGGAAGCCCAACTCACTTGGGTCGAAGCCGGACCGTGTTCATTAGAACACTTACTGCCTCCAACCCTAGCCGGCCACAGGCTGTTACGCGCTCTAAACACTACTGTAACTAGATTGCATTATTTCACTTTATCAGAGTTTTACTGCATAACTGTTTTATTATTATTATTTAGAAAATCATATTTCCATAATAAACTGCTTCTTGTCTCGTCTTTTAATTATTGAATAAAATGCTGGAATGGATTTGTGTGTCTTGCTCCCTCCTGACTGGAGACAACATTTTTAGGTGACTGTGACGATGATGAGCTGGCTTACACTTCCTATTATGGGCCCGACTTAGGTTCTGAGAACTTAGCTGAACCAGGGCAGAGGAACCAGGAGTCCTAGTTGCACCATTTTCTGATTAGTTCACTTTTTCTAAAGTTGTAATAAACAAACCTTTGTGATGTTGAATACTTTTGCTTGTCTTCATTTTCATTTCGACTTTAGTTGTACTTCAGAATGTTTAATAAAATGTTTTATTTTTCGTTTAGATATTTGTACTGCTTGTGTTCATTGCTTGATACAGCTTACTGCCGCCGTCTCACAACGGTGCAGGCTGGGCATGATCCGACTTGACCTATTATATTGGGATCGGGTCGTGGCATATTTTTAGTGGTGGTCCATACAGGTCTCGGTTCTGTAAATTGGTCTGGTCAACTTGGTCTAGACCAACATGTAGTTCTGTAACTTGACCTAGGTTAGATGAGACTTTAGGAAAACAAATTATAGAAACAACTAGAACACGTAGATGATTTTTACCCTGTTACATCATAGGGCCGAAATTACATATAGTAATATCTATTTTTGCTTGATCATAGATTTATTAGGCTCCATTGTTTATGTGTGTACCCAAACCTTTCAAAAGATGGCGAAAGGAAAGACGACTCGCTCAGGGCCTGCGGACGAAGAGGTCTCTTTCTTCGGGAACACACCTACCCAGGCTCAGTCTGACCCTTCTCCACTGCAGCTCAGTACCCGCCTTCGTGCTGCACGGACTCTCCGTGCTGCATATACCTCCACTGTGCATGCAGCTGCACCCATTTCGCCGAGACCTACGCTCTCGATTATTGACGCGAATCCTCCACCTGCTCCACCAGTGCCACCCCGCCGAGCTCGTAGGCCTGCTACGAGGAGTACTTGAGGCCCAGAGGGCTCAAGCAGAAGTGGATCGCGAGCAGACCGCGATCATGAGTGAGGGCATGGAGAATGCCCACAATGTCGCCATGGTAGCACTCGACTCATCACAGAGGGAACCATGGCCTATCAAGGTAAGAAAAGTGGAATTGATAATCTTTTATATTTCATTGGAGAAATATAATTCTGACTGACAGTCAATTATCCAGGAGAAAGTTGAGAATATCGAAAGCTTCAAGAAGATGGATCCGCGGCCTTTCAAGGGAACTGAAGGCCTTGTATACGCGGACGAATGGCTGGATGACATGGAGCGCATTCTCAGCATTGCTCGAATCCTAACCGACCTTATGGTAGAGGCTGTAGCTCTACAGCTTCGGGATCTGGCCAGTATATGGTACCGATAGGAGCTCACATTCCAGACTGGAGGAACCTCTTGGCGTTCCTTCAAGAAGCAGTTTAAGAGAAAGTTCTTCCCGGAAGCCGTCCTATAAGCTATGGGGAGGCAGTTCTATGACCTGAAGCAAGGGAATCGTACCATTGAGGAGTACGTAGCCGAGTTCAACTGGCTCGACAGATTTGCACCTCGCCTAGTAGCAGACCCAGTGGAGTGTGCCCAGAAGTTCCGGCACGGATTGCGAGAGGAGATCCGCACTCTAGTTGCCGCCAATGGAGCTAAGACCTATGACAAGATGCTGAAGGTGGTCCAAGATGTGGAGGCCAGTTCGTCTACTCGAACTAAGAGGGAGCACCCAGGATCCAGCATCAATCATCAGGACAACTTCAAGAGATCCAACAACAACAACAGACCCTCTCATCATCAACAACCAGCAGCACCCAACAAGGCGCCCCAGTACCAGCAACAGAAGACGATCATCTGCGCCTATTGCAAGAGGCCTGGTCACACCGCAGACATCTGCAGAAAGAAGCTGGGACACTGCCTTGCTTGTGGGTCTGCCACCCACCAAGTAAAGGACTGTCCAACCTCATTCATCAGGACTGGAGCTGGACCGCAGAGGGGTCCATTACCCACCCAGCAGCAGCGCTACAACCAGCAGAGGGCCGGATAAGCGTTTGCCTTGGCCGTTGAGGAGCCGGAAGCTTAGCCAGAAACTGAGGGAGATGTTATCACAGGTGCCATTTATTTACATTTGCACCCAGCTTTATGCCTATTGATTCTGGAGCTTCGCACAGTTTTATATCTTCGGAATTTGTTACTGCATACTATATAGATGTAGGGTGTAGTAAGATGATTTATAGAGTTATGACCGGAGGGGGACCGATCCCCATCACAGAGACTTGTACTTGCCCCATCACCATTTCTGGTCATACCTTTCTAGCACCCTTACTTGTTATGCCTCTTCCTAACTACGATATAGTCTTGGGGATGGATTGGCTGAGCAAGCAATACGCCCTGATAGACTGTCATCGGGGTTGTGTTATCTTTAGTCCACCTGGAGGACCTGAATTTGAAGTAGCTCGAGCACCAGAGAGTTTGGAGTGTCTCCTACACATCCATCACAGAAGATTCCAGACCCCTTCATCCCCTGGTAGCGGAATTCTTAGACGTCTTTCCTGACAATCTACCTGGATTATCCCCTGATCGAGACGTGGAGTTCACTATCGATCTTGTACCTGGCTCATCCCCTATTTCACAGAGAAGCTACAGACTTAACCCCAAGGAGGCAAGGAGATGAAGGACCAGATAAATGAGCTGAAGGCCCAAGGATTTATCAGAGATGGAGCTTCGCCCTGGGGATCACCAGTTTTGTTCGTGCCCAAGAAGGATGGATCCGTGCGGATGTGTATAGATTACCGGACATTGAACAATATCACAATCAAGAACAAGTACCCTCTGTCCAGGATCGATGATCTTTTCGATCAGCTGAGCGGAGCGAAGGTTTTCTCGAAGATCGACCTCAGGTCAGGATATCACCAGGTCAAGGTTCGAGAGGAGGATATTCCGAAGACGACATTCAACACCAAGTATGGACAATATGAATTCTTGGTCATGTCCTTCGGTCTTACTAATGTCCCAGCTGTGTTCATGAATCTTATGAACAAGGTCTTCCATGAGTACTTGGATCAGTTTATTGTCTTCATTGATGACATTCTGATCTACTCAAAGATCCAAGAAGAGCATGAGAAGCACCTGCGGATTGTCTTGGAGACTCTGAGGAAGGAGAAGCTATATGGTAAGCTTTTCAAGTATGAATTTTTTTTAGATAAAGTGGATTTTCTTGGACATGTTATCACAGGAGAAGGGGTATCTGTGGACCCCAAGAAGATAGCAGCAGTGGAATCTTGGACAACCTCCAGCTCAGTTGCAGAGATCAGAAGCTTCCTGGGCTTAGCAGGATATTACAGGAAGTTTGTGAAGGACTTCGCGAGGATTGCGGAGCCAATGACGAAGCTAACCAGGAAGAACGAAGAGTTTGTTTGGACTGAAGCATGCCAGGCGTCATTCGAGGAACTGAAGAGAAGGTTGACAACTGCACCTATCTTGACGCTACCATCCGGATCAGGTGGATTCTCTATATACAATGATGCTTCGGGCAAAGGATTGGGCTGTGTGCTACAACAACATGGAAAGGTAATTGCCTATGCTTCCCGGCAATTACGCAATCATGAGAAGAACTACTCGACGCATGACTTGGAGCTAGCAGCAGTCATCTTCGCCCTGAAGTTGTGGAAGCATTATCTCTATGGCGAGAAGGTAGACATATACACAGACCACAAGAGCCTCAAATATGTCTTCATTCAGAAGGAGCTCAACATGCGCCAGAGGCGATGGCTGGAGCTTATGAAGTATTTTGACATCAATCTGTAGTACCACCCGGGTAAGGCTAATGTCGTCGTTGATGCACTTAGCAGGTACCCGATGGCTATGTTCTTGACAAAGAACCGTCACTTGCTGGAAGACATGGAGAAGCTCGGTTTGGAGATCGTGCTTCCAGAGGAAATCATGCTGAAGCTTGGGAAAGAAGCAGTTGTACCAGGCGTGGACTCGCCTATGATGCAGCTTCAAGTGCAGTCCAGTCTGATCAGCAGAGTCAAGGAGACTCAATTCCAAGATGAGATACTATGCAAGTTAAGAGATCGAATGCTAGCTGGAACACTCGAAAGATTTTCCATAGCTGAAGATGGAGCATTGAGGCACGGTACGAGACTTTGTATACCTACTGGCGAACTGAGGAATGAGTTGATGAAGGAGGCGCACCAGTCGCAGCATTCTATACATCCGGGAGCTAACAAGATGTACAAGGACATGAGGACTCATGTATGGTGGCTTGGAACGAAGCGAGACGTGGCAGAGTTCGTCTCCAGATGTTTGATCTGCCAGCAGGTGAAGGCAGACCGCCAGAGACCAGCAGGTTTGTTGCAACTGCTTCCTATTCCGGAGTGGAAATGAGAGCATATTACTATGGACTTTGTAACAGGATTACCCAGATCCCAAGGAGGGAAGGATGCTATATGGGTAATAGTGGACAGACTGACTAAGTCTTCCCATTTCATTCCTTTCAAGGTTGGTTTATCCACCGAGAGACTCGCAGCTCTTTATCATGGTTTAAAGTATCGGCTGTTACCGATCCGATACGGCCGATACCGGTACTTTTTGTCATGTCCCGATCCGATACTGACCGATACACGATACTTACCGATACCAACATTGAGGGTCTCTTTTCTGGTCAATTCGGCAAAGAAAATTAAACGAAAAAGACAAATCATCAAGGGTTTAAAGCATAATAAGATTGTAAAAATATGTAAAAGAAGAAAAACAATCTATTATATGTAAACCAATCGCTAAGGGTGATTACAATATTATTTAATTTCAAAAGTACTACAAAATAACACTGAAAATACTTAAATTATGCCTAAATGTATAAAATATATGTTTTTATTGTAAATAATTTATTATTAATTATTTTTTTTCTGATACCAAAAAATCTGATACTCCGATCCGAAATCGCCGATACTACCGATATCGTCGATACCAATACTCGTAGGAATAGTCCGATACCGATTCCGATACCGATACTTTGAACCTTGCTCTTTATATGCAGAATATATACCGCTTCATGGAGTTCCAGTCAGCATCGTATCCGACAGAGATATCCGTTTCACCTCACATTACTAGAAGAGCCTGCAGGAGAGCTTGGGCACGCAGCTGAAGTTTAGCACGGCAGCATCGTATCCGACAGAGATACCCGTTTCACCTCACATTACTGAAAGAGCCTGCAGGAGATCTTGGGCACGAACTGAAGTTTAGCACGGCGTACCACCCGCAGACCGACGGCCAGTCCGAACGGACTATTCAGACGTTTGAGGATATGTTGAGATCATGCGTCCTGCAGTTTGGTGGATCTTGGAAAGATCACCTACACCTGGTAGAGTTCTCCTACAACAATAGCTACCAGGCCATCATTCAGATGACACCTTTTGAGGCTTTATATGATCGACGTTGCCGCACTCCACTAGCATGGGACAATGTTGGAGATCGAGTCCTGTTGGGACCAGAGATGATTACAGATGCAGCCGATAAGATGAAGATGATTAGAGAGACACTAAGGATTGCACAGGACCGTCAGAAACATTAGGCGGACAGCAGGCGTTGAACCTTAGAATTTGAGGCCAGAGATCAGGTATTTGTCAAAATATCATCTACCAGGGGACACAATCAGATTCGGCCAAGCTGGGAAGCTGAGTCCCCGCTACATCGGTCCATTTGAGGTATTGAGCAGAATCGGAGAGGTAGCATACAAAGTGCATCTACCTTCCAGTCTCGAAGGCGTGCACAACGTCTTTCACGTATCGCAGTTGAGGCATTACGTACCGGACCCGAGCCACGTTGTTGATCATTCAGAATTAGAGGTTGGACCTAGCCTCACAATGCAAGAGCAACCAGTGGAGATCATCGACCACATGGAGAAGAGACTGAGGCGTGCAGTAATCCCACTAGTCAAGATAGCTTGGCGTCACCACTCTCCAAGCGAGGCTACCTGGGAGCGAGAGGACGAGATGAGGGAGAAGTATCCTCATCTTTTCTAGGTATGTTCTAATCCTCTCTTTCATAATTGGTTGAAATTTCGAGGACAAAATTTTCTAAGGAGGGAAGGTTGTGAAACCCATATTTTTGTATGTTTATTTTTTCATGTTTTATTATTGGAATTGGTTTGAGCCCAATACCTAAAATATTATTTTAATAGCAAAGGCGTAATTTTGTAAACATAACCGTATATAAATACGTTAACTCTCTACTTATTTACAAAATACAAATAAAACAGTTTTTACCAAGTCTTATGTATTTAAAATTAATTAGTTTCTCTAATAAGAACGGCAAAGGTCAATAATTAGTGTAGTCTACGTTAGGGGTTTGTTAGCCAATTATGGATAAGTTCTAAGGACAGGGTGTTACAATTGTAGGTTCAGGTCTCGGACTTTAACCCGAACCCCTCCAGTCGTTACCTACAGCACCGAAGACACCAAGGCAAGTGCATGCTTATCTAAATCCATGTTTTTATTTATTAATTAATTCTATTGCATGATAGTGTTACTGTATCGACACCTGACTCACGGGATCCCTCTCGGATCACACCGACTGTTTTACTGAATCATTGACTTGACTGCTTATTGAATCATTGACTCGGGAATTGGGGGAGTAACGTTAACACCTGTGGTCAAAGCCCCTTACTGAATCACTGTGAATAGCGGAAGCCCAACTCACTTGGGTCGAAGTCGGACCGTGTTCATTAGAACACTTACTGCCTCCAACCCTAGCCGTCCACAGGCTGTTACGCGCTCTAAATACTACTGTAACTAGATTGCATCATTTTACTTTATCAGAGTTTTACTCCATAACTGTTTTATTATTATTATTTAGAAAATCATATTTCTATAATAAACCGCTTCTTGTCTCGTCTTTTAATTATTGAATAAAATGCTAGACTGGATTTGTGTGTCTTGCTCCCTCCTGACTGGAGACAACATTTTTAGGTGACTACGACGATGATGAGCTGGCTTACACTTCCTATTATGGGTCCGACTTGGGTTCTGAGGACTTAGCTGAACCAGGACGGAGGAACCAGGAGTCCTAGTTGCACCCTTTTCTGATTAGTTCACTTTTCCTAAAGTTGTAATAAACAAACCTTTGTGATGTTGAATACTTTTGCTTGTCTTCATTTTTATTTCGACTTTAGTTGTACTTCAGAATGTTTAATAAAATGTTTTATTTTTCGTTTAGACATTTGTACTGCTTGTGTTCACTGCTTGATACAGCTTACTGCCGCCGTCTCACAACGGTGTAGGCTGGGCATGATCCGCCTTGACCCATTATATGTGGATCGGGTCGTGACAACCTCAAACTCCAACGATCTCCGGTGGCTATCGGCCTAGTGCTTTTGTCTGTCCTGTGCCACTCGAAGCCTCTCCTTGATCTGCTTAACTTTCTCAACATCCACTACTATCTCTGGTCCCAATAACGCTCTCTTCTACGTCGTCGCAAGATAACGGGGTACAACATCTCCGCCGTACAAAGCCTCAAAAGGAGACATCTCGATGCTGTCATGGTAGCTATTGTTGTATGAAAACTCTACCTGATGAAGTGATCCTCCCATGAGCCGCCAAAATTCAGTATATAGGTTATCCTCAAGCGTATGAATAGTCCTCTATGTCTGTCTATCCGTTTGAGGGTGGTAAGTGGTGCTAAACTTAATTTGAGTACCTATGCTAGCCTACAAACTCCTCCAAAAATGGAAAGTAAATCTGCTATCCCGATCAGAGACAATACTCATCAGAACCCCAGCAACCTGACGATCTGTCTCACATATAACTCAACAAGCTTTTTCGTAGACAATCCCACTTTGAAAGGCAAAAAGTAGGCCGATTTGGTCAACCTATCAACGATGACCCAAATCGCATCCTTTCCTCCTGGTGTGCGTGGAAGCCCGGAAACAAAAATATACATCGTGATATGTTCCTACTTCCACTCGGGAATCGGTAATGGTTGAAGCAATCCTCTCGGTCGCTGCCTCTCGGCTTTGACCTATTGGCACACTAGACATCTGGAAATAAAGCGTGCCACTCTCGTTTTATACTACACCACCACACATGATCTCTCAGGTCTTTTGTACATTTTGTTAGCTTCAGGATGTATTGAATGCTGAGAACGATGAGCCTCCTACATGACCTCCTCCCGCCGATCACCACTAGGTACACATGATCTAGCTCCATGCCTCAACGAACCATCCTCTGTAATGGTAAAATCATCCAACAATCCGGTCTGCACCTGAGCTCTGACACTCAGATTCTCATCCTGATACTGCGATTCCCGGATCTTATCCATCAAACCAGACTGAATTTGCATTCCCATTATCTGCATCTCAACTCTCGGAATGATAATCTCAATGCCTAAACTCTCCAAATCTGCTAATAGGTGACGGTTCATTGTCAAATACATAGCTACCGGATATATGCTCAAAGCGTCAGCAACTACGTTGGCTTTTCCTAGATGATACTGTAATGTAATATCAAAATCTTTCATCAGTTCCAGCATTTGTTGTCTCATATTCAACTCCTTTTGTGTGAAAATGTACCTCAAGCTCTTGTGATCAGTAAATATTTTCATACGCTTTTCGTACAAGTAATGTTTCCACAATTTCAAGGCAAAGATCACCACTGCCAACTCCAAGTCATGGGTGGGATAATTCTTCTCATGTGGTCGCAGCTGTCTGGACACATACACCACTACCTTCTCGTTCTGCTCCAGGAACACATCCTAAACCCTTCCATGAAGCATCACTGTAAATAGATAATCCACCTGGTCTTGATGGCAACGCAAGTACAGGAGTTGTGGTCAACCTCTTCTTCAACTCATTAAACGCAACCTGACAGTCCTCTGTCCATACGAACTCTACGTCCTTCCGAGTGAGTCTAGTCATTGGCTCTGCAATTCGAGCGAAATCCTTCACGAACTTTATGTAAAATCCAGCCAATCCCAAGAAGCTTCCGATCTCTGCAACAGAACTCAGAGTAGTCTAAGATTCTATAACAAAAATCTTCTTCGGATCTATGGATATCCCATCTCTAGTCACTACATGTCCTAGAAACTCCACCTTGTCCAGAAAAACTCACATTTTGAGAGTTTTTTTATAGAGTTTCTCCTTCCTGAGAGTCTCAAGCATAACCCTTAGATGCTCCTCATGCTTCTCTGGTGTCTTCGAATAAATGCGTATGTCATCGATGAACATCATCACGAACTTGTCAAGGTATTGATGGAATACCTTATTCATCAAGTTCATGAAGACCGCCGGGACATTAGTCATCTCAAACAGCATCACCATAAACTCATACTGGCCGTATCTCGTCCAAAATACAGTCTTTGGAATGTCCTCCTTCACCTTCACCTGATCATAGCCATACCTCAAGCCAATTTTCGAAAATACCCTCGTGCCGCTCAACTGATCGAAAAGACCATATATCCTCGGCAGCGTGTATTTGTTCTTGATTGGGAGGTTGTTCAAGGTCCTGTAGTCGATGCACATCTGCGCTGGCCCATCCTTTGGCATAAATAATATCGGAGCTCCCTAGGACGAAGAACTCGATCAAAAGAATCCCTTATCCAACAATTCATCAACCTGCTTCTTCGGCACTACCAGTTCATTGTTGTTGATCCTGTATACATGCTGTAACACATGCTCCGTTCCAGGCACTAAATCGATAGAGAATTCAACATCTCTATCTGGCGACAATTCTGACAACTCCTCAAAAAACACAGAAATTCCTCAATAAGAGGATGAGGCAAATCCTTCTTCTCAACCATAGCTCCACAAATAATACCATCCCGTTCTACAGCTCCTCCAGTGAACTTGAATTCAGGCTCTCTTAGATGATGAAACAACACTTCCTCTGTGGCAGTCTATGCTAGCATTATGCATACTCAACCAATCTATCCCGAGGACTACGTTGAAACTCAGGAGTGGCATTACGAGTAAACTAGCACATAAAACTCGACCTCCCAAGATAATACAACGTCCCTTGCAAGCATCACTGACTAGGATAATGCCTCTCCCACTCGTGATTTTGCAACTCCTACCCAAGGGTTCGGTTACCAAGTTATGCTTAAGCACAAAAGATACATATATGAAACTATGAGTTGCCCTGGAATCAAACAAAGCAATAGCAGAAATGAATCAAGAAAAATAGAAACTGCTATCACATCACCCGTAGCCTCGGTCTCCCCGACCGTCGTAGCAAAAGCCTTGTCCTGCTGAGGTGCTCCTTTCTGCTGGTGTTGTGCAAAATGCTGATGCTGAGTAGGAAGTGGTCTCCTCTGTTGTCGAACCCCTGGTGGCGTAACTGGTACTCTCTGTGCTGGAGCTATACCTGAGCTGGACGAGCAGGCTCTAAGGGGTACTCCCTCATTTGATGCGCAGTTGAACCACGTAATAAACACACTCCAAGCCTCTTCCTGCATACCTCCTATGAGTGTCCTGGCTTCTTGCAATAGTTGCAAAGAGAAGTTTGCTGCCTCTGCGGTTGCTGTTGCTGAAATGGAGCTTTAATCGGAGGATGCTGTTGCTGATGCTGCTGGAAAGTCCTCAGCTGAAACTGGGGACGCTTCGCCTATCCCGAACCACTACCAACTCCAACTGAGCCCCAGTCCCTCTTGGGTCCATTGTCCAAGTCCACCTCTACTCTCTGGACCTCAGCTACAATCCCCGAAAAGTCGTGGTACCAGAGACAATATGAACTTTGATATCCTTGGTCAAGCTCTCTCAAAATCTACGTGCTCGATCCTCAGGGTCCCTGACCATGTACTCCGCGAATCGGCTTAGCCTGTCGAACTTCGCAGCATACTCATTCACAGATAGACTACCCGCTCCTTGTTCTGGAATTGCTTCTCCAGAACACCCTTGGCTACCGCAGGGAAGAACTTCGTCTTAAAGAGGTTCTTGAACTGGTCCTAGGTTAGATCTGGATCTGCGATCCTGGGTTCATTCTTGAACCAAGTGCAGACAAAGCTGCAAGTCTACAACCTCAATCTACAGATCCTCTGGAATCCGGACGACTCACATAATACGCTCGATGTCCTTAAGCCACTCGTCAGCATGATGGGAACTAATAACGACGATAGTGACCAATAACTCTTTACCGAAGAGTAGGGAGTTGAAGACCTATTTCGGCGTTCTGTTACATAGAAGTCTCTCTGCAAAATCTAACTCTACGTGTCCAGCGAATCGAGCAGGTGACATGCAATCAGGAATCGTTGAGGCAACTGGTTCGTAGTCCATAGACGACGTCATGGGTGAGCAACCTTATCGACCTCTTGGAAGATGGATAAGTACTGACGCGAGAACAACGATTATGGTAGGCTTGTTTAAAATCATCTAGTTCGAGCGGGGAGTTAACTTTGAGCAAGGTGTAATTTTACCTGGCGGGATCATGATGACGACAACGACATGCTATCTGACTGATAAGACTACGAGTCGATGCAGTATCGACGAACGCGGTTTATATGGAGACTACTGTTTGCCATTAAATATCAAAGACAGGTATTACAGAAACACTGAAATTGATTGCAAACTCGCTTGTACAAAGAAAAGCCTAGAAAGAAATCCTAGGAAACAATCTAAGTACAATTGTTTAGTTTTTTGATTCGGGGGGTGACGGTGGAGGCTCGAAAAAGTGTATCAATTCTGCCTTACTCCTTGGACTATCCGACATAGTCTTTAGCTCTTGAAGAAATTGCCCTTCGAAGGTTGCCAGCCTTTTGCAGGGGTGTGGCGCCCTGCTATTTATAGTGGTATATATTTTGAGCCGCATAGATGGCATGTGGCCACGTGGCTAATCAGCACGTGAAGATCCGCTCTTTGGCCGCCAGCTATCGATTTGTTGGGATTTTATTGCAGCAAATCTGGGTGGTTAAGACTTGGTCAGCCTGTCACGTGTCCTATCGCAGGATATGAATCATTTTGAGCCGCATGAGTCTCTCAGTTTTCGACCATGTTGGGCCGCATGAGACTCATGCGGCTTAAGTCGCAATCTTCCTTAGTCCGCATATAGCTTAAGGACTTTTAAGCCGCATAGATTCTGTATTTTGGGCCGCATAAAGCTCATGCGGCTTGGGCTACAGTCACCCTTGGCCGCATGAAGTTTAGAGACTTTGGGGCCGCATATGTTTGAGCCGTATAAGGTTCATGCGGCTTGGATAACACTCCTTCTGGCCGCATAAAATCGCATGAACCCTGCTTTTGGTGACATGACATTTTGTCTGCTCACGTCTTATCTTTTTTTGTCAGTGTTAGAGCTGTCATTTTTGACATAATTTGTCAGCTTTATCAGACGAACTGATCAACTTGGCCGCATATCTTTCTTCTGCGGCTCGAATCAATCTGGTTGTCGACGGGCCCCATAGGGTGTTGAATTTGTCATGCGGCTCTCCTTTATGCGGACCTGTTTGGTCCAAAGTACATATGCGGCAAATTGTGATCCGCATGAACCCCATATTTTCCATGCTTCTACAAGACCCCCTTCAAAGTTTTCAAGTTGCAAATTTGGAATACTTTGAATAAGAAGCATAGAGATATGTCAAGCCGCAGGGAGTCTTCAAGTCGCAGGGAATTTTCGAGCCGCCGAGAGATCTCGAGTCGCAGGAAAATCTTGAGCCGCAGGGAAATCTTGAGCCGCAGAGAGACCCCATCCAGCCTGCCAGATGTCACTGCTGCATTAAATTTCTTGATTCGGTTTTGGATTCGGGCTCTCTTTTCGAGATAAAGCCGATGGTTACTAGTGATAAAATCCCCAAACGTCGTCATTATCTTTAATGATCTCGAGAACCGAAGAGGCACTTTTCAGAAACTCTATAAATAGGGGTCATTTCGGAGAAAGATTTTCCTCTTTCACCTTCTTTACTTTCGTCTTCATCTTTCTGTCTCAATGGCTCTAAAAGCTTCCAAGTCGACTGGTGCTGCGGCCAAAGGGAAGGAACTTGCCTCTCCGTCGAGAGCAGCGGACTCTCCTCCCATTCATCACGACGTGCAACCCCCTATCAAGGGTAAGGACGGTGGGAAGACGACGACTGAAATTTTGAATGGCCATATCGCATATTTTATGCGCGGGCCTGTCATATATCACCTCTGTGCTTTATGCCTAGTCGATGCATGCCCTATCTCATTTGGACCGCATGTGTTTTGTATGATAGGGCCGCATGGGCTGAGCCGCATAAGCGCTGCACATTCGAACCTGAACTGCATAAGTGACCCAGGACTGATCCGCATGAATACTGCATAACTGTACCGCATATGTGCCTCCTGATTGAGCCGCATGGGTGTCTCATGTTTTGAGCCGCAGGAGTACTTCATGACTGAACCGCATGAGCATTTCATGACTGAGCCACATGAACCCCCTAAGTGCCTCATGACTGCGCCGTATGAACACTTCATGACTGAGCCGCCTAAGTGTCTTATGACTGAGCCGCATGAGCACTTCATGACTGAGCCGCATGAAACCCCTAAGTGCCTCATGACTGAGCCGTATGAGCACTTCATGACTGAGCCGCATAAGTGCCTCATGACTGAGCCGCATGAATACTTCATGACTGACCCGCCTAAGTGTCTTATGGCTGAGCCGCATGAGCACTGTATGACCGAGCCGCATGCGTCTCATGTTCTTTATGCCGCCCATGCATCCCTCATAACTAGGCGCATAGGTTCTGTATGGCTAGGCCGCATAGCTGAAGGATGAACCTCTTCTAACCTTACTTCTTCTTTGTCCTTTGCAGTGACCTTGCCCACAGCTCCATCGGGGGAGCTCCTGATATGATATGCCCAATCTGCGTTGGGTGTGAGTTTTGACCAGATAGTCGAACATGTGTCGACTCAGATCATCCGAAATCATCCTGAAGACCGGCTGAGGGAGATCAGAAGCCAGTCCTTCTTTTTCTTACTTAGCATGATGAACTCTGGGCAACTGAATGGCATTCATCTGAAGCCTATGTTTTTATTCGGGGATGTCCTGACTATTTCAGACCCGAGCATCATAGAGACATTTGAGAGCTGAGACTTCTATTTTCAGGGGAAAGCAATTCACATACCCTTAATGGAGCGCCACTTCCCCCTATCCGGTTTCAATATGGTACATTTTGAGAGGAAGATGTTGACTTCTCTAACTCTGGATCAGCGGGGGATCTTTGTGGGCCATATCCGTTTTAATAACCCCAGGAGGTCAGTGGTCGCAGTAAAGGAAACAATGAGCTACTCCGTCATTGGGCTGGCTCCTGGTAGTCTCATCAACGAACTGAAGCCCAATATGCTATTCTCTGAGGCTGATACCTTTTTGAATCAGATTGCTCGCAAAGGGTCATACCCTGCAGGGAGATTGTCGTTACTGAACTGGCAGCATCGTTCCCCTCCATGGGTTAATCTGACTTCTTGGATCCTGGCGGAGTATGAGGACATCCTACGACGGATTGGCCTCTATTACGCCATTATGGGCTCCTGCTACGGCTTGTTTATGAACCCGAAATTATTTATGGCATTGCTTGAGATGTACAACTGCCGGACGGGGACCTTCTTTACTCCAGGTGAAGAGATGGGACTTGCTCTTCACGAGATGCATGGTGTGTCCAAATTGCCCTGGGGCGATGAAGCTTATGAGGAGTATGCCCCGACAAACAAAGAATTCGAGGAACTAGAGCGGCGGTATCCCGGATTCCTCGCCGTATATCAGGAAGTGCTATGCCACCATAGCACCTGTCAGCAAATATCCAAGAAAAAGGACGATAGTTCGGAAGGGAACCTTCCTCATATCAAGGCTTGGATTGGCTATTTATTTAGCCTTAGCGCGTCCGGTCGAGTTGCTGTTAGGAGTCCCCAATCTCTGGAGCAGGTGTATGCTCAGGTGCAAAGCACTAAGAGGGCCCGTGCTGCTGGTGACAGATTTGGGAGCCTAAGCGACACTTTTAGCTATTTTTATCATGATACTCAGCCTCTGTTTGCTAAGGCCATCTTGGCCGGATACCTGATGATATGGTTGAGGGTTTGCGTCATTTCGGCGGGCTCTGGTGCGATTGAGAGGATTAGCCACAACCTAATCCTTCCGGCGGTAAAGCTGGTCTTTGGGGGCAAGTTGGCTCTGCTTCCTGCTATGGTATGCAGCATCCATAGGGGTCTTCGTATTTTTACGTCGAAAGTCATCGCTCGTGATCTTACGAAACCCTTCAACAGAATCGAGCTGCCGTATCATTATTGTTGGCCCATTCCATGGTCACACCCGATTTCGATAATCAACATACACTTTAGTCAATACACAAAATATAGAAAATACTGCTAATCATTTCAGGATTCATGAAATCATATTCAACGGACGATGTACCGCATCAATCAAAGCGTCAACTTCATCAAATCTACTGGAGACTCATTTCTCATTTTATTCTGTATTTTATATTTTATTGAGTCTAGGATTAATTCTGTAAAATCAATTATGGTATTACTGGCTTAGGGTTAAACCTGTCCATATTTCAAAAAGCCTACCTATTTACCATTCGTATTTTTCGTTTACAAGTATTTCAAAAACATATTTCGAAAATAGTCTTTCAAAATGATTTTACAAATAACCACAAACAAATTTAAAAACTGTTTTTGCAAAAGATTTTCAAATATCTCCTGACAGAACTCCTAACTGAGTTCGGCCCGAGTTCGGTCCGAACTCTGCCCGAGTTCGGTCAAAAGTTATTCAAATTTCTTTTGCCTCCAAATATACGAGCAACGTCTCTTTGCGAGATATTTGCATCCGAACTCTGTCCGAGTTCTGCCCGAGTTCGGTTGGAGAAAACACCTATAAATAGAGAAGAACTTTTCAGTTCAAATCATCAATTCATTCTTCATTCTCTCTTCTCTATTACTCAAGTGTTTTCAAACGATCCAAGAGTTTCAAATCTCACCTATACATCTCTTAGCCAAAAGCCAGTACTATCAGAGTTGATTTAGAGTCTTTTGGTTACTCAAGAGTTGTAAAGAGGTCGTTCCAAGTTTCAACAACTTTTCTTGTTGTGGAGCTGGTCGTGCGCTCGTCACCAAGCACGGTGTGTGTGTGGAGCTGGTCGTGCGCTCGTCACCAAGCACGGTGTTGTAAGAGACTGCAAGCTCTCAGTTAAAGCTTGTGCCATAGTGGATTAACATCGAGCAAGAGTACTCGAGACTGGATTAGTCCTCTCAGAGGGATACCAGTATATATCGCCGTGTTACTGAGTTTGAATTTTCTATCTCTATTTACTGTCTCTTACATATCTGCCACAGTTTAATTTTTTAATTGGTGATTATATTCCGCTGCACACAAGCACTCTATTCACCCCCCTCTAGAGGTGCTCAACGGTCCTACAATTGGAATCAGAGCAGGTTATATTATTATATAACATACCTTAGAGAGTATATATGGCAGCCGTGAAATCTATATTCAACGGTGAAGGGCAATCCACAAATAACCTCCCCTATTTGATGGAACAAACTACACATACTGGAAAACACGGATGACTTTCTTTCTAAAGTCTCTTGACTTTGATCTATGGTCAATAGTCATTGATGGTTATAAGAAGCCAGCACCCACAGTGGTTGAAGGCATTCTTATGGAAAAGCCTCATGACAAGTACACCGATGCTGAAAAAGCAAAGGCTAGTCTTGATGCTCGAGCCATCAATGCACTATTCTGTGCAATTGACAAAACCGAGTTCAACAGAGTTTCAACCTGTAAGACGTCTCACGAAATTTGGAAACTCCTTGAGGTAACCCATGAAGGGACTTCCCAAGTAAAGGAATCCAAAATTAGTAGACTGACACAGGAGTATGAATCCTTTAAGATGAAACCCGGTGAGTCAATTACACAGATGTTTACTCGTTTCCTTGATATAACTAATCCTCTACAATCTCTTGGCAAGGATTACAGCAATCACGAGAAGATCAGAAAAGTGCTGCGGGCTCTAACAAAGAACTGGAATCCAAAAGCCACAACAATCATTGAAGGAAACGATTTCACCACGATGACTCTGGAGACACTGATGGGCAAACTCATGACCCATGAACTCGACTTGCAAGACTTTGAAGAAGCAACACCAAAAGAGAAAACTATTGCCTTCAAAGCCCAAGCAAGAAAATCAACATACAACGATTCCGATGAAGAATCATCAAGTGGTGATGAAAGAGCCCTACTTGTGAGAAACTTCAAGAAATATCTCAAGTTCACAAGCAGAAAGAAGAAAGACGTCCAAGAAAGCAACGAAGATAAAACTATATGCTTTGGATGCAAGAAATCAGGGCATATGAAGGACTGTCCAACCACCAAGAAAAGCAGTCCATACGATAGATCAAGATCAAGCAGAAAAGCTACATCTGGTCGAAAGTATGCGAACACAAGCATCTGGCACGAAAGCGATGCCAGTGATTCAGAAGAAGAAGACAGACCCTGCAGCAATGCAAATGTTTGTCTCATGGCTTTTGAAAAGGTATCATCTAATCCTTTGTTTGATGATTTTACTTTCGATGAACTAGAGAACGCCTTTAGCGAACTACTTGAAGATCACAAAACTGTGCTCGACAAGTATAAGCAATCTCGAAAAGAGATTAAGGCACACACAACCGAGATAGCTAGACTGTCTAATCTAATTGAAGATATTAAAGAGACATCTACTACCGGTAACACAGAAGAGATAGCCAAACTTAAAGCAGACTATCATGAGACTATCCTCAATATTGAAAAGAAAGAAAAGGACTATGTCAAAGTACAAAAGCTTTATGACATAGAGAAGAAGATGCACCTAGTAACTGAACAAAGACTCCTTGATATGACTGCTAGATACGAAGAGTCTATTGCGATTTCTAAAAAGTTAGAAATCAAGTTAGGCAAACAGGCAATACCTGTGACACAACCTAAGATTAGTCCTAATGCGAAGCATACACCTAGAAGGACTAAACACAAGAAAGCACAGAAGAAACACGAACACCATCATGCTTTCACTTACAGGTTCTCCAAACAAAACAAGCTTGCAAATACAGTTTCTACCACTAAACTGACTTGCACATATTATGGTACGCACGGACACATATCACAATATTGTCTTGCAAGAAAGCTTGTTAACAACCATACTTTAGTCTGGAGACCTAAAGCTAATCTGTGTGGACCCTTCAGAAAATGGGTACCAAAGGATTCATCTACTTGTCTTGTAGGTGGACCCTCAACCCTCTCATGCTAAAAGCAAATGGATTCTCGATAGCGGATGTTCGCAACACATGACTGGTGATGCATCCTTATTCGCTATGCTATCGATGAAGAAAGAAGGATACGTCTCCTTCGGAAACAACTTGAGAGGTGATATAATAGGTAATGGTACTGTAGGTATTTCTCCTTATCCAATAATAAAGGATGTTTGTCTAGTAACTGAATTGAAACATAACCTATTGAGCATAAGCCATTTGGCAGATAATGATTATGGTATCAATTTTGTGAAAGATAAATGTACCATATATGATATGTCATCTGGTGATCCCGTATATAAAGGGATTAGAAAAGACAACATTTATGTTTTCTTTTTGGAGAATACTAATAATGCAGGAAGGTGCCTAGTAGCCAATCAAGATGAAAGCTGGCTATGGCACATGAGACTAGGACATGCAAACATGGATACTATCTCACGTCTGAATACAAAGAAGTTGGTAAAAGGACTCCCTGAAATTCCATTCAAGAGAGATCTGGTATGTGCAGACTGTGAAAAGAACAAAGCACATAGGTCTACTTTTAAATCCATCAACGCTGTAAGTACTTCGAGACCTTTGCAGTTGATTCATATGGATTTATTTGGTCCTAGTAGAGTCGCTAGTCTTGGCGGTAAGCTCTATGCTTTTGTTATTGTTGATGATTTCTCTCGATTTACTTGGGTTTACTTTTTATCAAACAAAAGTGATGCTATTTTTGAATTTCAGATATTTTGTAAAAAGGTACAAAACGAAAAAGGTTTCATGATTACTCGTATCCGAAGTGATCATGGTGGCGAATTCGAAAATTCTGATTTCAAAAAGTTTTGTGATGATAGTGGATATTACCACGAATTTTCTTGTCCTAGAACTCCCAAACAGAATGGTGTTGTGGAGCGGAAGAATCGTACTCTAAGCGAAATGGCTAGAGTCATGCTGAATCAGTATAATCTTCCTAAATACTTTTGGGCAGAAGCTGTTAGTACGGCCTGTCATGTTTTAAACAGGGTGTTAATTCGACCAATCTCGAAGAAAACACCATATGAGCTTTGGTTTGGAAGAATTCCAAACATTTCTTATTTTAAACTTTTTGGTTGTCGCTGTTTTATCCTGAACACCAAGGATAACTTGGGAAAGTTCGACTCCAAAGCAGATGACGGGATATTTCTCGGATATGCTGCTAAGAGTAAGGGATGTATAATTTTTAATAAAAGATCTATGATTGTTGAAGAAAGTATTAATGTTACTTTTGATGAGTTGAATAGTCACAGATCTAGCGACAGTGATGATGAAGATGCACCTAAAAAGACTAAGAAGAATTCTGAGAAAGATCTGACCCAAGAGGCAAGGACTGATAAAAGTTCCGAAGATGCAGGAACTGAGAAAAGCCTTGTGAAGGGTATGGCCCAAAGATTTGAATCATTGAGATTCAAGCCAGATCATCCAGAAACTCTCATTATAGGTGATGTATCCAAAGGTGTAAGTACACGTTCATCTCTTAAAGATTCTGAATTAGCAGCAAATGTAGCATTTATTTCACAAATAGAACCTAAGAATGTTGATGAAGCTTTTTCTGATGAGTTTTGGATTTCTGCCATGCAAGAGGAACTTAATCAATTTGAGAGAAACCAAGTTTGGAAACTTGTTCCTAAACCAATTGGTCAATCGATAATTGGTACCAAATGGGTGTTCCGAAATAAACTCAGTGAAGATGGACAAGTTCTACGCAACAAAGCACGTCTAGTTGCACAAGGTTATAATCAAGAAGAAGGAATTGATTATGATGAGACCTATGCTCCTGTTGCTAGACTAGAAGCCATCCGCATGTTTTGCGCATTTGCATGTTTTAATGATTTTAAAATTTTTCAAATGGACGTGAAAAGCGCATTTTTAAATGGATTTTTGAAAGAAGAGGTTTTTGTGAAACAACCCCCTGGTTTTGAAGATTTTCAAAAACCTGATCACGTCTTCAAGCTTAAGAAAGCAATTTATGGACTCAAACAAGCACCTCGTGCTTGGTATGAACGCCTAAGTGCCTTCTTACTTGATAATGGATTTTCAAAAGGAAAGATTGATACTACCTTATTTATAAAATCCATGAATGATGATATACTTCTAGTGCAAATCTATGTGGATGACATTATATTTGGTTCTACTAATGAAAAACTTTGTCAAGATTTTGCCAAGTGTATGCAGAGTGAATTTGAGATGAGTATGATGGAAGAACTGAACTTCTTCCTAGGACTGCAAATCAAACAACACTCGACTGGAACATTCATCAACCAAGCTAAGTACACGAAGGACATACTGAAAAAGTACGACTTCGAGAATGTAAAGCCAATCGGGACGCCTATGGCTACATCTACAAAGCTTGATGCTGATGAAAGTGGCAAACCTGTTCATCAGCGTAAGTATCGAGGTATGATTGGTAGTTTATTATATTTAACTGCTAGTCGCCCTGATATTATGTTTAGCGTTTGCATATGTGCACGTTATCAGGCAAACCCTAAGGAATCACATCTTAGTGCCGTTAAGCGTATCTTCCGATACCTTAAAGGAACTTCTACAGTTGGCTTATGGTATCCCAAAACCAAATCCTTTGACCTTATAGGTTACTCGGATGCGGATTTTACAGGATGCAAAGTGGACCGTAAAAGTACCAGTGGCACATGTCATTTCTTAGGAAAGGCCTTAGTCTCTTGGTTTAGCAAGAAACAAAATTCAGTAGCATTATCAACAACTGAGGCTGAGTATATCGCCGCAGGACGTTGTTGTGCTCAGATTTTGTGGATGAAGCAAACCCTAGAGGACTACAATCTGCACTATACAAATGTTCCTATTTATTGTGACAACACTAGTGCAATAAATCTGACTAAGAACCCTGTTTGTCATTCACGCACAAAACACATAGAAATTAGACATCATTTTCTTCGTGATCATCAACAACACGGGGATATTTGCTTAGAATTTATTGATACTGATCATCAACTGGCAGATATATTCACTAAACCATTGGCTGAAGACCGTTTTAACATTTTGAGGCGTGAACTCGGCATTCTTGAATTCTCGAACTCATAGTGCATATGGTAATTAAAATTGAATTTATGACTTGATATTTTATTTTAACGAAAATTATTTTTGGGTACAAACTTAAAAAGGGTATGTCTGTCACCACGGCTACGGTCGAAGCGAAGCGGTATTTAAGAGTTCCCCAATGAACCTCCGTTAGCTGGGACAACCCCTACAGTTAACTCAGAAATAACAATCGTTAATTAATAAAACAGTCAATGTTATTAAATTTAACTTTTAAATTTACCAGCCTGCACTGATTATCTCGGGAATGCAAGTGGCCGAACTCGGCCCGAACTCTGACCGAGTTCGGACCGAATTCGGACCGAGTTCGGTCGGCGCTGTGGTAACTTCCAGAACCGAACAGCCGGCCCTAGTGCCTATATAATCCAACTTTCCTTCCACTTTTTCTTCACAACAAAACGTGGAAAGCCTTCCTCTCCTACTAGAAGCCTCTCCTCCTCCTTCTTAGCAAGGGTTCGACGAGTTCCAGTGGGTGGTCATCTTCCTTCTTCTCCATCTCTGCATGGCCCCCAAACGTCAAAGGGGAAACTCTTCTCAAGGTGCTTCCTCTTCCTCTGACTATACCCCTGCTAGTCTCTTTAGTCCAGCACGACCGAGAGATCCCGAAGAGTACGATGCTACTTTGTTCCCCGACAAAGACTTCTCGGATCTCTGGTTCGATTCTTTCTCTAGTCGTCGTATTTGCTCTGGAGCTTTCGTTAATTTCACTACTTTCTTTGAATATGCTCAAATTTTTGACCAACTTGGATACCGCGATTTCTTCGAGGTCCAAGAGAGCATTTATGACAATGCAGTCCGTATGTTTTACTGCAATCTGCAGGTAAAACCAAACAGCAATTTCTATTCTTGTATTGCTGGGCAAGAATTAGAATTCAGCGCCACCGACATCAGTGAATACTTTCATATTCCTGATCTTGGTGATGCATTAGTTGACATCTACCACATTCAGTTCCCTGCTGATGTCACTTTGGCTTCTTTTAGGGAATTAATTTGTCATCCTAACCCTCCTCCCCGGAGAATTTTTGTCAAACATCTGAACCAAACTTTTTATGAGCTTCATCGTATGATATTTTCTGCTCTTCTTCCGAAGAAAGGCTCTACCGATGAAGTTATCTTTTTGGAACTATCTGCTCTATATCACATCCACTTTGGCATTCCATTCTCCGTTCCCAAAACTATGATGTCCTGGATGCTTAACTGCAAAAATGCAGGCAGGAATCTAGTATATCCTATGCACCTTGCTTCCATATTTAGACGTTTCGAGATTGATCTTGAGACGTGTGCCATCTCCTCTCCTCCTGTTGAGCTGACTCGCTCTCGTCGATTTCCTGCACCACCTGGAGCTGCTCCTGCTCCAGCTGCTGCTGCTGAGGTCCCTCCAGCTGATGCTCATCCTGCTCCGGCCCCAGCCCCAGCCCCATGATTCGATCCGACTTTCTACCAGCGCTTCGATGATTTTGTTGCGGTCTCTACGCAACGTCATTAGGACTCAGAGTTCAGGCACATTTCTCAGGCCCAGGTGCTGAGAAATAGTATTGCTGATCTTCACTATAGCCTGGCTCAGATCCAGTCCATCCGGTCACCATCCTTCCTCACCCTGCTTTTCCGGGTCCTCGTTTCACTGATGAGGTTACCTTTCAGTATTTCGACCCGACTGCCGCCTACTTCCCACATGATCCTCCCGGTGCGGACGACCCCACGATGTGACGTGGATTCAGCTATGGATAGTGGATATTGATTTGACTAGTTGATGCAGTTGATGTAGTAGTTTTTCACTTTTTTTTGTCTAAACTGTTTAGTTAGACATTATCAGTTGTACTCTTTGGATTTCTAGTGGAAACTTCTATGTTATTTCAGTTTATTATGAGTTGGTTTATTCTATATTAGTTGTTTCATATATGTCTATGCTGTGATTATTTCTTTTTGCTTCACTTTGTCTTGTGTTTGTCTATTGTTGGCTTCACGTTTTACGGGGGAGCCTATTCATTTTACTACTTGACAAAGGGGGAGAAAAGAGTATACCAAAGCGCGAGCATATACAAGCATATACAACAATCCAAAAACAAAATCCAAATATTTTTTCAGGTACTTTGTATTTTGTTCTATTTGATATAAATATATTTTGGTATAGACTCAAGTTTGCCAATTATCAAAATAGGGGAGATTGTTGGCCCATTCCATGGTCACACCCGATTTCGATAATCAACATACACTTTAGTCAATACACAAAATATAGAAAATACTGCTAATTGTCACCCTCATTTTTCCGTATTTCCTGTATTTCGTATTTGTACTCGTAATTTGATTTTGGCAGATATTTTATTTTCTCGACTTGTGGATTTGGTTTCTCGTAAATGGGTTTTGGACCATGGCTTGGTTTTATTTTGTGGAGTTGGTTTGGTTCATCATGAGTGGAACACCTTAGCCTATTCTCCACCTCCATTCTACCACAACCCACCATCATAAATCCCCACCTACTTTTCTCTCTCCTCTTTATTTTTTATTTATTTCTTCTTCTTCTTCCTTCTTCCACACAACTCCCCAACCCATAGGCAAGTGCACCTTGCCAACAAATAAGCACCCAATTTTATTTGTTCATTTGATAGATTAGGACATGGAGAACAACTTTAGAACTTGACATTTTGTGATTTGGAGCTTTCATTTCTTCTAGATCTAGGTTTTTACTATTTTTGAAAATCCTTGGTTTTGATCTATTAAACTTCGATTTTTGCATGTTTTGATGCTTCCATGTGGAAGAGAATTCGATTTTACTCAAGTTAGAACTTTGAAAATCTAGATTTGGTTTTGATTTGACAAAGTTATGAAGATTTGAAGTTCTTGGTGTTCTTGGACCTGCTCTCGGCCAGGAAGAACAGCCCTCTGCCTTGCGCTTTTTAGCGCATGGCCGATTGCGCACCCCCCGGCCTGTGCTCTTTAGCGCATGGCCGATTGCGCATGACCTCAGCCAGTGCTTTGCGCTGTGCTGGATTGCGCTGGCGCAAGCCATCCATGCGCAAGCCAGCCATGCGCAAAGTAACCCCTGCGCAATCCACCCATGCGCAGTTGACTCCTGCGCAGTCTGTTCCTGCGCAATCCACCTATGCGCAGTTCACTTCTGCGCAGTCTGTTCATGCGCAATCTGCCCCTGTGCCCTGTGCCCCTGCGCACTTGGCACCCTGCGCAACTGACACCTGCGCAATCCAACTCCCTGACCCCTTGCGCAATCCATTGGCTTTTGGAGTTTTGGTTATTTCTTTAAGCTTGGCTCTTCTACAGCCCTGTGTATTGATATTTTATTAGATATTTTACGCCAATTTTATATCCTTACGCCTTTTGTCATGAACTTGATTTTTACTTAATATGTTTGGAATGACTATTGTACATGGCTTGGTATGACATAGAACTAGCATAACACGATAGTGACCCGTTGTGGTGCACTCCTGACATGACCAACCTGACTTGATAGTGGCCCGTGGCGGCGCACTCCTGACTTGACTTGACTTGACTTGATGACTTAACTTGACCTGCCTTGACACCGTGGGTGGTTCTTTCTTGCTTGCTTGTTAAATCCACTTGTCCAGTCTTGCATCATGTCTAGGATGGGACTCCTGAGTACCACGGTCAGAAGTACCTACTAAAATGGATTAAGGCTAATAACTAGAATAATTCAGTAGTCATGAGAGATTTCCCCAGTTACAGGCAATCCCGTTATCCCGGCCGCAATTGTTTGGACTTGTAGCCTGCCGTCGAGTAGGGCACATTTCCAGCTCACCGTCGTGTGGGGCACATAATTATTGATAACTGCTTGATGAATCCAAATCGCCTGGATAACCTGGATTAGCTGCAGGGCTTGTGGCTGGAGGAACATCTCATTGCATCTTGCTAGTAACTTGGATTGTGATAACCCTAGTTACTTAATGTAGAAAGCCGTAGGCAATGATTGGCCGTGATTGCTTGGATGGAGTCTAGTCCAGTATAGCATTGTCTAGAATTGATTATAAGATTGTACCAGAATGATTGAAGGATTGTCACTCCAGATTGTCACTATAATGATTGTCATTCCAGATTGTTACTTGACCTGAATTCTTATATTTATCTCGCCGATAAATGGTGGGAAACCAAGTTCCGTTCAGACGAAGGGTTACAACCCCGGTCCTTGTTTGGTTTACGGGTTGTAACCTGGCCATCTGAATAGTCCCATGGTTGTCTCATCGTATATCATCCTGTCATGCTTTTCCATATGTCCTGTCTTTTAGTGATTCTATACAAGATTATCTTTTATATCTACTTATCATGCCTTTTTCTTAAATTACTGTCTTTTATTATGTAATTATATTATTGTGCTGATTGCTGGTTTTTGTTCTTATTTCGTGGCCTCCTTTGTGGCACTTGCTCTTTCTGGGGTCTGACCCAGCGGATTTTGTATGGCCAGATACCAGAGCAGCTCCAGAGGATCTACCTGTCTTCCAGCCCGATGGTGACAACCAGGCGTAACACGGGCAACGAGTGGGTTTCCTATTTTGTTTCGCTCACTCTATTGTAAAATCATTCTTTTGAGGCGTTTAGCCGACGAGCACCTGTTAGCTCGATGCATTTTACTTACTGTCTGACTACGGGCTGTAATCATGATTGGCAACTCGAGGTTGATCATGTATGACTTAACTCCTGCTAGTCCTTACATTTGTACGACTAGCTTCATGATCATCTGGATATGTAATGTTTGGGACGCCTTACAATTGTATATTTAGTGATCTGATATCTTGTGATTATTATTAGTTGGTTGAGATTGAGACAATATGATAATTTATGACCTTAAGAGACTGATGGCTTGTAGATAAACCCTCACATATCTAGACAGCCGTGACCGTATGGTGAGATGGATTCCATTTCATTATACGTAGCTGGCTATGTCCGCCCCCGCTCTCCAGTATTCTGGTTCTGGGGCGTGACATGGTTAGAGTGGTGGCCCATGCAGGTCTTGTCAATCAAGATATGTGGGGGTTTACCAGATAGATGTCTCAATCTGTACTCGCCTTTGATCTCCACTCGTATCTTCTTATCTCCTTGGATCCCTGACTTGATAACATGCTTGCATCATTGTTCTATCCTGGTCCTTCCTTAATATCCCTGATGTCATTGCTTCAGTGGCATCATTCCTGTTGATCAGCCGGAAGGAGCTCAGCCAGCAACCCAGCAACAGCAAGAAGATCAAGATCAGTCCTCAACAGCCGCCTCTCGAGCCATGCCCTCTGGAGAACCAGTGCCCCCAGTTCAGCCAGTCCAGCCAGTAGAGCCTGATGATGGCACTTTGGAAGGTCTCATCAGATCATTGTTAGCTTCTCAAGATCGTCGAGGTGATGCATTGCACCAGGCAGTACAAGATGCTCTGAACAGAGGCGGTCATCCGGGAAACAGTGCAGCCAACAGTTTCAAGCGCCTGAACCCTCCATTCTTCGACGGCACCGAGGATGCCATTACCGCAGATGCTTGGCTCCAGGATACAGAAGTTATTCTAGAGGCCGCGAAGACTCCAGAAGACGAGAAGGTGGCGGTGGTGCGCCTGCAGTTATTAGATCTAGCCCGCAACTGGTGGGCCATGCAAGCGGTAGGATTGACAGCACCTGTTCCCTGGGCAGTGTTTAGCGAAAGATTCCAGACCAAGTACTTCGACGCGGTGGCTCGATATGACCTGCAGACCAGATTTGCCAACTTGAAGCAAGGAGGCAGGACGGTCGACAGTTATGCATCGGAGTTTTCCAGACTCAGTCGGTTTGCTCCCACCTTGGTGGCGACCGAGTTTGATAGAGCACAGCGGTTCCAGCAGGGGCTCCACTTGGAGATCATATTGGCAGTAGAGCAGTTCGAGCACAGAACTTTTGATGCCGTCTTGCGAGCAGCTAGGAGGCACGAGTATACCTCCCAGAGGATTGTGGATAGGACCGGAGGACGGAAGCGGTCCCATAGTCAGATGAATCAGTCTTCGACACCAGCCCCGGCAGCTAGGGCTTTGACTATTGGAGCTCCGAGGCGAGCAACCTCAGTTACGTCGGTCCAGTACTCTACCCCGACGTACCCTCCTCAGAAACAGAAGCAAGTGCAGCCTTCCGCCGAGGGTTGTTCTTATTGTGGGAAGCCTGGACACGTTGTGTCAGAGTGTCGCAAGGCACTGGGATTATGCTTGTTGTGTGGGGCACCGGACCATAGGGTGGGGTCCTGTCCATTCAGAGTCGATTCAGCATCAACAGTATCTAGTCCCTCGGTTAGGGGACCAGCACCAGCACCAGCTCCAGTACCAGTCCAGCAGCAGCAACAGTTGCCGAGGCCATTGCCGTCTCAGGCCCAAGTGTTTCAGCAGCAGTACCAGCCTCCGAGGCCATTGCTGACTCAGGCCCAGGCTTTCCAGCAGCAGAGGCCTCAGCAGTTCGCCCTGGCCCAGTCCCAGATCCAGAATCGACAGAGAGGTATCTGTGTCCTATTGTCTTGCTTTCCGCCATTGTTATGCGGGACACTTGTCATGTTTCATGTATCCTAATTACAACGGTATATCCCGGGTCCGAGCCATGTCCTAGGTCATTCGAAAACGGTTATTGGTACCAACCCTTTTTCGTATGAGGAAAGGCCCGTGTCCCTGTTTGACCAAGGGGAGAGACCTCAAGCGCAAGACTATCAGTTTAGTTCATGTTGCTTGAGTTCATCGCTCCTTGGGAGAGTCAAACGTGGGAGTGTGAGGATGATATCCGATCACGTTATCCCTACCTGTTTGACTCGTGAGGTATAATGTCTTCCTTATGCCTTACGCCTTTCATTTCTTGATTGCATGTATGATTGTATGATTGAACTGCTTAGTGTAGCTTGCCTGTGCTTAGTGTAGCTTGTCGTGGCAATCTCTAGCTCCTTGATTAAATTCCGAGGATGGAATTCTTTGAAGGTGGGTAGAGTTGTCACCCCCATTTCCTGTATTTCGTATTTATGCTCGTAATTTGATTTTGGCACGTATTTTATTTTCTCGACTTGTGGATTTGGTTTCTCGTAAATGGGTTTTGGACCATGGCTTGGTTTTATTTTGTGGAGTTGGTTTGGTTCATCATGAGTGGAACACCTTAGCCTATTCTCCACCTCCATTCTACCACAACCCACCATCATAAATCCCCACCTACTTTTCTCTCTCCTCTTTATTTTTCATTTATTTCTTCTTCTTCTTCCTTCTTCCACACAACTCCCCAACCCATAGGCAAGTGCACCTTGCCAACAAATAAGCACCCAATTTTATTTGTTCATTTGATAGATTAGGACATGGAGAACAACTTTAGAACTTGACATTTTGTGATTTGGAGCTTTCATTTCTTCTAGATCTAGGTTTTTACTATTTTTGAAAATCCTTGGTTTTGATCTATTAAACTTCGATTTCTGCATGTTTTGATGTATCCATGTGGAAGAGAATTCGATTTTACTCAAGTTAGAACTTTGAAAATCTAGATTTGGTTTTGATTTGACAAAGTTATGAAGATTTGAAGTTCTTGGTGTTCTTGGACCTGCTCTCGGCCAGGAAGAACAGCCCTCTGCCTTGCGCTTTTTAGCGCATGGCCGATTGCGTACCCCCCGGCCTGTGCTCTTTAGCGCAGGGCCGATTGCGCATGACCTCAGCCAGTGCTTTGCGCTGTGCTGGATTGCGCTGGCGCAAGCCATCCATGCGCAAGCCAGCCATGCGCAAAGTAACCCCTGCGCAATCCACCCATGCGCAGTTGACTCCTGCGCAGTCTGTTCCTGCGCAATCCACCCATGCGTAGTTCACTTCTGCGCAGTCTGTTCATGCGCAATCTGCCCCTGTGCCCTGTGCCCCTGCGCACTTGGCACCCTGCGCAACTGACACCTGCGCAATCCAACTCCCTGACCCCTTGCACAATCCATTGGCTTTTGGAGTTTTGGTTATTTCTTTAAGCTTGGCTCTTCTACAGCCCTGTGTATTGATATTTTATTAGATATTTTACGCCGATTTTATATCCTTACGCCTTTTGTCATGAACTTGATTTTTACTTAATATGTTTGGAATGACTATTGTACATGGCTTGGTATGACATGGAACTAGCATAACACGATAGTGACCCGTAGTGGTGCACTCCTGACATGACCAACCTGACTTGATAGTGGCCCGTGGCAGCGCACTCCTGACTTGACTTGACTTGACTTGACTTGATGACTTAACTTGACCTGCCTTGACACCGTGGGTGGTTCTTTCTTGCTTGCTTGTTAAATCCACTTGTCCAGTCTTGCATCATGTCTAGGATGGGACTCCTGAGTACCACGGTCAGGAGTACCTACTAAAATAGATTAAGGCTAATAACTAGAATAATTCAGTAGTCATGAGAGATTTCTCCAGTTACAGGCAATCCCGTTATCCCGGCCGCAATTGTTTGGACTTGTAGCCTGCCGTCGAGTAGGGCACATTTCCAGCTCACCGTCGTGTGGGGCACATAATTATTGATAACTGTTTGATGAATCCAAATCGCCTGGATAACCTGGATTAGCTGCAGGGCTTGTGGCTGGAGGAACATCTCATTGCATCTTGCTAGTAACTTGGATTGTGATAACCCTAGTTACTTAATGTAGAAATCCGTAGGCAATGATTGGCCGTGATTGCTTGGATGGAGTCTAGTCCAGTATAGCATTGTCTAGAATTGATTATAAGATTGTACCAGAATGATTGAAGGATTGTCACTCCAGATTGTCACTATAATGATTGTCACTCCAGATTGTTACTTGACCTGAATTCTTATATTTACCTCGCCGATAAATGGTGGGAAACCAAGTTCCGTTCAGACGAAGGGTTACAACCCCGGTCCTTGTTTGGTTTACGGGTTGTAACCTAGCCATCTGAATAGTCCCATGGTTGTCTCATCGTATATCATCCTGTCATGCTTTTCCATATGTCCTGTCTTTTAGTGATTCTATACAAGATTATCTTTTATATCTACTTATCATGCCTTTTTCTTAAATTACTATCTTTTATGATGTAATTATATTATTGTGCTGATTGCTGGTTTTTGTTCTTATTTCGTGGCCTCCTTTGTGGCACTTGCTCTTTCTGGGGTCTGACCCGGCTGGTTTTGTATGGCCAGATACCAGAGCAGCTCCAGAGGATCTACCTGTCTTCCAGCCCGATGGTGACAACCAGGCGTAACCCGGGCAACGAGTGGGTTTCCTATTTTGTTTCGCTCACCCTATTGTAAAATCATTCTTTTGAGGCATTTAGCCGACGAGCACCTGTTAGCTCGATGCATTTTACTTACTGTCTGCCTACGGGCTGTAATCATGATTGGCAACTCGAGGTTGATCATGTATGACTTAACTCCTGCTAGTCCTTACATTTGTACGACTAGCTTCATGATCATCTGGATATGTAATGTTTGGGACGCCTTACAATTGTATATTTAGTGATCTGATATCTTGTGATTATTATTAGTTGGTTGAGATTGAGACAATAGGATAATTTATGACCTTAAGAGACTGATGGCTTGTAGATAAACCCTCACATATCTAGACAGCCATGACCGTATGGTGAGATGGATTCCATTTCATTATACGTAGCTGGCTATGTCCGCCCCCGCTCTCCAGTATTCTGGTTCTGGCGCGTGACACCGTCCCTCCCATCTGGTGTACCGCAACCGCAATGTTGTATACCTAGAGCCATACCTACCTAACCGGTATTCTCGACAATTCGGGTATAGCCAATTATATTTGGATAGCCCTAACCCTTGCCTAGGTTCCGTGGGGAGCGTCTTGGATGGTATCCGGGCCTGGAACTATTATTCGACGATCCATACCCAGGCCAGCTTCGTCCTACCTGACGCCGAGACTTCGGGGCATTTCGCATATATGGCGGCCCTTCGTCACGTATCTTTGAATGCGCCTCCCAACGACTTTGATCCCCGTACCAGTTTTATTGTTGGTACGAAATTGGAGGAGCGACCGAGGGACTCCCGTAAAAGGACGAGGAAGGGAAAGAGGAAAGCTTTCGATTCTGACTCTGACAACACGGAGGAGGAGGAAGATAACTCTGAAGATCTCCAGCCCTCTGCAAGTCCTTTGGCTATGCGTGTGCCTTCCCCTGTGTCGAATCCTCCGTGTACACGGAGCAGGCCTGAACCTCTCGTCGCTGATAGACCTCGTTCCCAGAAGCGAGTTGCGGCTAGGTTCCGTGGGCTTGGTGTCGTGGAAACGGGTAGTGGCACCGAAGTCAACATGGGGGTAAGTTCTTTCACGACAAGCCCCAATGTTGTCCTTTGGATGCTATCTGAAGGCTCTCCTCTGCAGGCATCGGAGAAAGCAAACCTTTTATTACCAGATGCCGCCCATGCGGTTTCCTCTTTGGGTCCCGACCCTCGAGTTGCGGGGTCCTCACAAGCTGGTGCTGATATCATTACGTCTATACCCGGAGCAACAGGGGCGGAAAAGACAGACATTGATGGTTCAGGTGCCGCCGCTGACCTTACTGGAGTTGTGGAAGCGGCGGGAGGAGCCGAGACAACTTCGGCTGAGCCTCAGCCTTTGTCCTTCACCTCTGGTAAGCTATATCGCGTTCTTACCAATGAGGAGATTTTTTTGCTTCAACTCCATCTTCTTCGTGTCAAGCTGATTGCTGGTTGTTCTGGACCTACAGGACCTGTCTCTCCGCTACCGATGGTGGATGTGGCCGCGGAGGAAGAAATAGAAGAGGATCCAGGGGCTGACCTGGTACAAGCAAGAAGTATTCCTTCTCCCCTTCCGGCTCGAGTTGAGGGGCCTTCCACCGTATTGAGCACAGACGTCCCGGCTCCTTCAACCTCTTTGGTGAATGCGGGATCGATTGGAACTGCCTCCTTCCCGGAAGTTGAACTTTCTGCCCTGCCCAGCCTTCAACTCCTTCGGGCTGCGGAAGAGGAGATTGCTGCTGTGCGGGAGTCTCGTCGCTCGGAGTTTGTTTCCCTTCTAACAGGATCATCAAGCTCAAGTGTGCCTCCTTTCCAGATGCCTTCAGCTTCCCTAGGTGCCATCCCTTCGATGCCGTCCTCTCTGGAGAATTTAGACGAGTCGTCAAGGGACATAGTCGAGATCTTTTATCGCCATTTGAAACGGGGGGTTGAGGCCCCTTTGAGGAGGGGAACATCGTTTGCCATAGCTCGTCATTGTGCCTGCGGTCAGATTGAACTGCTGAAGACGCTCCCAGGTGGAGAAGGGGCGTCCGTCCTCCTGGAGCACAAGCTGGCAGAGGCTGATCAGTGCATAACCCAGTTGCAAAAACTACGGCAAGTCGATGTGTCTGCTGCGGTGGAGCAGGAGCGTGCTTTCCTTATAACAGCCGTGGAAAATATGAAGGCCGTACAGGAGACGACTAAGCCCACCTTGGAGAAGGACCTCCATAAGCTATCTCTTAAATATGACAGGCTGAGCCGAGAGGGTGAGATTTGCTTGACTCGTGAGGAAACCACCATTCGTGCTATGGCTGAAACTAATGAGCAGCTCCTCCAGCTCCAGGCCAGGCTGGCATCTCTGGAGACTGAGCTCCAAGCCACTCATCAGGAGAGGGAGAAGATTTGCAAGGAGAGTGTTGAAGTCACACGAGCCCCTGCTGCTCTAGAGGGAGCACTGAAGAATTAAAAGAAAATTGGCAGGCTCATGCACATCTTGAGGATGCCGAAAAGCTATCCCAGGAAGCTAAACGCCGAGTCAGACTGAGAATTGAGCACTCAACTGCGCAGTTGGAAGGCATTCTCATCAAGCTATGTGTTGCTGATTTAGTCTTATAAATGTAACTGATTTTGAGTAGTGGATTTTCCTCCCCTTTTTTTTGAGATGTAGTCTTGTGAATGTAACTGATTTTGAATAAGCAGGATACATTCACTCCACTCTGAGGAGCTTGTACTAGAGGGTTTAATACAACATTTTGATAAAGAATATCTCCCTGGGGGACTTTTTGTGGACCTATTGTCCTTTTGTGCATTTGGAAATGCGAGCAAATAGATTTGAATGATATTTTGTGGACCTACTACTCTTTGGTACACCGATGGTGCGAGTAATAGATTAGGATAAATTTTATGGACTTATTACCCTTTTTGTGTACTAGCGATGCGAGTACTGATAATAAGTGGAGAGAAAACCAACATATTTACTCAGAGGTAATGAGGACGTGGTAAATATGGGTCTAAAGTAGAGCCTCCCTACTCAGAGGTAATGAGGACGTGGTAGGAGTGGGCCTAATGGAGATACACAGAACAACTCAGAGGTGCTATCAACGTGGAAGTTCTATGTAATGGGTGGTTTGTTTGTGATGGACGGGAAAACAACTCAGAGGTAATATGGACGTGGTTGTTTTTTCCGTTGGGGAATTTTGTGGACCTATTACCCTTTTTGTGCATCGATGGTGCGAGTAATAGATTAGGATAAGTTTTATGGACCTATTACCCTTTTGCGCACTGGTGGTGCGTGTAATAGATTTTGAAACAAAACCCAACAAAGGTGATATATGACAGAACATCAAAGCGGAAGTTCAGAGGTATCAATGTACATGACTTGTCACTCGGAGAGATGCAATGCGAGTCCCCTCGGGGGGAACAGAGCGTAAGTTCAGAGGTACCTGATGTACATAACTCGACACTCTAGGCAGTATATATATATATATATATATATATATATATATATATATATATATATATATCTAATCGGCAGCCTCTTATTGATGAAATAAGGAACTTTGTCCACGGGGATTACATCATCAGGAGAGGGACTATCCGTCTGTGCCACCAGGTACTTGGCGAGGTCTACGTCCTATTCGGCTACCCCCTGCGAGCCCAAAGGTCGGGATGCTGTCTTGGGCAACTTGACCACCAAGGGTTGAGCTTGTGATATTGGCTTGCCTGAGTGTGTCGGATCGGCACTTGGTTGCCGGCTCGTCTTGGGAAGACGGATGATAATTGGCTCGGCAAGGGACTTTGTGTATTCTGGTTGCCTTTGATTGGATTTTGGCAACTGGATCACCATCGGTCCTATGACGGGCTTTGGCTCTTGGCTTTGGGAGTCAGATGACCATTGGTTTCGACTGTGCAGCTTGGACGAGAGAACCAGGCACCTCTTTATGCAAAGTTGCGACAAGGGGTGCGGCTTTGCCTGGTTTACGGGCCTGGAGATGAATTCTCAAGGGTTCCTTTGGCCCTGTGATGGTCTCCAGTTTGTCAGTTATGTACTTCTTGGATTCTTCATATAGCCGAAGAATAATAAGATTCAACCCCTTTGAAGGGATCGATGTCGGCGAATTCAGTCTTCACGAAGCCATGCTTACTGACATACTTGAAGCACTGGTGAAGTGTGGATGGCACGATCATGTAGTCATGTATCCATGGACGTCCCAGGAGGATGTTGTAGGACGTGTCTGCATCTATGACATAGCAGGTAATCTCGTTTTTAGGTCGCCAATCTGACATTTCAATCGGATCTTCCCTAGGGGATAGTTCCTTCCCGAGTTGAAACCGCTAATGGCAGTGTTGGTCGCCGCTAGCCGGTGCATAGGGATGCCAAGGAGTTGGAGCAAGCTTTTCGGGATGATGCTTATCGACGAGCCAGGGTCGATATGCATCCGATCCACCTTGATGTCGCCTATGTATCCAGTGTAGTACAAGGGGCGATCATGCATGTTGGTCTTGATCAACATGTCCTGTGGAGTAAATATGATGTTGGGCATTGCATCTGTGCCATCGCTGCCCTGTAGATCTGCTGACAAGTCTTCCCCTGGAGGCTTGACCTGGGCTAAGTAGGTGTCAACATTTTGGAGTGCTTCACTCAATGCGACACGAAGATCCTTGGAGAGTCTTAGGAGCCCGTATAACGACAACTTTGCCGGCGTATTAGCCAATTGTGCTAATATGTCAAAGTTGTAAGGTCTCTCCAGCCCCTGAGGTATGTCGTTACGGAGTGGCATGTCGAAGTGGGTTTCCTTTGGCTTGGACTTATCCGCCAGTGGAGGCTGAGATGGCCTTGGAACATCAGAGGGAGGCAACGTTGTCGGCTGAGGATCTTCGACTGAGCTGCCCAGTGTCGGCTGGACTTGTGCCCCAGACCGGGTAACGACGGCTGCCGCTTCTCTAGCTTCGGCTGAAATTGTGTGACAGGATCTAGACTTCCTGTCCTTTTTCTCGTTGGTAGGAGATGACACCGCCTGGGTAACTTCGGGCACTAAGTCCGAATGCACCCACATGATCTTTCCTCGCGATGTGGTGAGAGATACCAATCCTGATGTCTGGTTCCGGACGGGTGGAAGATTAGTAACCTCCATCGTTGCCCGAGGGACATATATTACCCTGTCTGGAGTGCTTGTTGGAGGGAAGTCGCCGAACTGAATTGACACCATGTTCGCCGCCACAGTAACCTCTTCGAAATCTATCGACAGAGCTTTGGAGTCGATAAGACTCTGGATGTACCGCTTCAATTGGAAGCAGTCATGAGTGGAATGATGGACATAGCGGTGGAAGTGACAATATTTTGGGTCCTCCATTTCTGCCGCTCGGGGCTCGCGCCTTGGTGAAGGGAGCTGGATCCTACCCCCTTGCAAGAGCATATCGAAGATAGGTTTGACATGATTATCTTCAAATGAGTAATTCACCTTGGGCCACTGACCTTCCGCCTGTTTTTGTTCGGGCTTCTGGGTCGCATTAGCGACCATGGTCTGTTTGCCTTTATTGTCCCGGTTGGAGGTGCCGCCACTGTTGTTGTTGTAGGTGGAACCAGGACGTTTGCCCTTATCTTCTCCATCTGGGATGTGTAATCCCAGCTGGCGAGCCTTCTTCAACTTTGCCTCTGTATTGGTAGCACTTATGATGAAGGTCGTCCAATCCCTGAATTGATCGTCACCCATCCAGAGGCTAATTGCGGAGAGCAACTTCTTCTGGCAGATTTCAATCAAGGAGCTCTCGGGATTGCTTTGAGGCAATCTCATTGCGGTTTGGCGGAACCGCTCGATATAGTTCCTTGTTAGCTCCCTTTCCCTGAACGACGTCCATGAGAGATGACATCGTCACATCATGCCCCACTTCGTAGAATCTCTCCAGGAACATGTGCTTGAAGCCGTCAAAAGAATGGATGCAGTTGTCGGGAAGGTTGCGGTACCAGTCGAACGCGATCCCCTCCAATGCTCCGATGAATAATCGTGTGAGGATGGCGTCACCATGCGGCAAGTGGTCGGTTGTGACTTCAAAGCAAGTCATGTACCGACTAGCAGAGGTCTTTCCGTCATACGAATCGATATAAAACGGCTTGTACCGTGGTAGAAAAGGCACATCTCTCCATGCAACGGGATACGACTGCCGTATTCTAAGGTCCCGAGAGGAGTCTCGGGCATTGAACATTGCTCGAAGCTCCTGGACTTCCCTCCTTGCCTCCTTGGCTTCATCTGCAGCTGAAGGAACGGATGCTCCTAAGGGATCATCACCCAAAGGAGGGGCGGTCGTGTTTGAGTCCGTGTTGACTGCGGGTCCCAAGCTTGTTTGTCCGGGCGTCCTTGCTGGTTGAGTTGGCAAGGCGGCTTTGATTTCGTCTACGGACTTGACCAAGGACAGGAGCATGGCTTCAAGTACTTCTAGACGTTGTCGGTCAGTAGGCGCTTCATGATCATCGTCAGCCATAAAGGCTGTCCTCACGTGATTAGAGGTGGAAGGGATCGTAGCAGAGGTGCTCTCTGTGTCGTACCCTTGTACAGAGAACTCATCGGGGAATGTCGGAATGTTATCTTCCTCGGACTCGAAAGGGGTGCTACCCCCTGTGCAGGAAGCCGCATCGTCTTGGCGAGGGTGGTGGCCCTCAGGGAAGTCCAAGTATGTTGCGCAGTTCTGGGGGATCTCTACCCCCTGTGTGTGCTCTTGGTACACCGGGTTGTCGCATATATTTAGGGGACTGCTACCCCCAGCCTCATCTACTCCCATGGAGGCCGAAGGTGCACCCCTAGGTGCTGGAAGTTTCTTTTTGGATCGAGTGCCTAATTAGACACCCCCTGTGGTTGTCGACGGCAACCCTCTAGATGAGAGTTTCCTTGCAATACTGGCCGAGATTGCCGGGCTGGAAGAGCCTGTCTTCTTTCCTCCTTTGCCGGGAGGAACCTTCTGAGTTGAATTATAGGAGGCGAAAGGAAACTCTTCGTCTCCCGGAATTTGCACATGTTTCTTGAGTTATTGTCGGACAAGTGCTGGCTGCTGCAGTCGTTGGAAAACTGACTGCCGATCTTCAGGTGCTGCCGACTTGTCGCAGCAGCAGTGGATGATGACTTGGGTGCAACGACGTCCCGAGAGGGACTCATCGCATGCCAAGGTTGCCTCCTTGCGTTTGTGAGTAATCACCTCACGCAAGTCGATAGCAGGCTGATCTACCTTTGCATCAAACTTGTGGACTCGGGTATCCCGAGCACACAGATGCGTAGGTATCATGTTTGCTCCCAGATCCGAGGCTAGTAAAAGCACTTGCTCTCGATCGTTGGAGGGAGACTTTAAAGACCCACCATGTCCGTTAGCCCTGGGGGACTGGATGTGGGTGGTTCTGTACAACTTTCCATCAGGAGCCCGTATAACAGTTAACAGTGTCCGCTGACGATCAGTAGCTTGGACAGTTGACTGGGCTTGTTGGGCCCGCACTGTCCTGGACTTCTTCAACTTAGCGCCTGAAGGCGCATAGTAAGAAGAGTCCTGATTGGAATATTCCACATGGGCCGCATAGAGTCGGGCCCGCATGAGAGACGGTCGAACACATAGCTTCTGACAGGGCCGCATGAGACATCCTGTATGAGGCCAGAGCTGGCTGCCGCATGGGCCATCTTCCTGTGGCCAGAGCTGGCTGCCGCATGGGCCATCTTCCTGCGGCCAGAGTTAGCTGCCGCATGGGCCGTCTTCCTGCGGCTAGAGTTGGCTGCTGCATAGGCCATCTTCCTGCGGTCAGAGTTGGCTGCCGCATGAGTTGTCTGCCTGCGGCCAGAGTTGGCTGCCGCATGGACAGACTGTCCATTTCTCTTATGCGGCCTCTTCTTTGTCCGCATGGATTTTCCTTGTGTCCCCAAAAACTCAGCATCGTAGTGTTTTCCTCTGCTGAATTTTGGGACAGTGGGGTCCTCTGCGGTCGGAAGCAAAGCTACAGGAGAGCTTTGGTCACCGTCTTGGGTTGCAGAAGGAGCTTCTTCTAGAACTTGGTCGGGGGCAATAGTTTTGTGCGCCGACGTCTTGCGAGTTCTCTTTGGGTTGGCTCGCTTCTGTGACGGGCTGACGCTCCCTTCAGAGAGCATTTCTTCGAAGGCTTGTTGGTCAAAACGAACCACAAGCATTTGCTGCGTAGAGTCGAGCTTGGACGTGTCAGATTGCGTTACCAGCTTCTCATCAGAGGAGAATGACGTCCCCAGCAGAGTCGCCATCGTGTTTGCCATTAAATATCAAAGACAGGTATTACAGAAACACTGAAATTGATTGCAAACTCGCTTGTACAAAGAAAAGCCTAAAAAGAAATCCTAAGAAACAATCTAAGTACAATTGTTTAGTTTTTGATTCTGGGGGGTGACGGTGGAGGCCCGAAAAAGTGTATCAACTCTGCTTTACTCCTTGGACTATCCGACGCAGTCTTTAGCTCTTGAAAAAATTGCCCTTCGAAGGTTGCCACCCTTTTGCAGGGGTGTGGCACCCTGTTATTTATAGTCGTATATATTTTGAGCCGCATAGATGGCCTGTGGCCACGTGGCTAATCAGCACGTGAAGACCCGCTCTTTGGCCGCCAGCTGTCGATTTGTTGGGATTTTGTTGCAGCAAATCTAGGTGGTTGAGACTTGGTCAGCCTGCCACGTGTCCTATCGCAGGATAGGAATCATTTTGAGCAGCATGAGTCTCTCAGTTTTTGACCACATTGGGCCGCATGAGACTCATGCGGCTTAAGTCGCAATCTTCCTTAGTCCGCATATAGCGTAAGGACTTTTAAGCCGCATAGATTCTGTATTTTGGGCCGCATAAAGCTCATGCGGCATGGGTTACAGTCACCCTTGGCCGCATGAAGTTCGGAGACTTTGGGGCCGCATATGTTTGAGCCGCATAAGGTTCGTGCGGCTTGGGTAACACTCTTTCTGGCCGCATGAAATCGCATGAACCCTGCTTTTGGTGACATGACATTTTGCCTGCTCACGTCTCACGTCTTATCTTTTTTTGTCAGAGTGTCAGAGCTGTCATTTTTGTCAGTTTTGACAGAATTTGTCAGCTTTATCAGATGAACTGATCAACTTGGCCGCATATCTTTCTTCTGCGGCTCGAATCAGTCTGGTTGTCGACGGGCCGCATAGGGTGTTGAATCTGTCATACGGCTCTCCTTTATGCGGACCTGTTTGGCCCAAAGTACATATGCGGCAAATTGTGATCCGCATGAATCCCATATTTTCTATGCTTCTACAACTACGGGAGCAACAACTTTTGTGGTGACAAAGTTCGGTTCATGATGGCTGCAATTATCACCATGGTGGTCATGGGGAAGATCCGTATGGTAGAGGAGATGACTTAAAGTTGAAGGTCGATATTCTGATTTTCCATGACGATCTTAGCATCCATGACTTCATGGATTGGTTGTCGGAGGTAAACAAATTATTCGACTACATGGAGATTCTGTCGGACAATAAGGTGTAGTTGGTGTGCAGATTAAAGTCAGGGGGTCAACTTGGTGGGACATATAGCATAACAAGTGTAGAAGGAAATTGACGAGTCATCTTTCGTGGGAAAAAATACAAAAATAAACTGAAAGCACGCTTCTTACTTGATGACTATGAGAAACTTTTTTGATCAATACCAGAGTAGGAATGCGCAGGCCCAAAGGAGCATCAACAAGTACATCGTTGAATTTTGTGTCTTGCTGAGAGGAAATCTTGAGGAGGCCAAAGGGCAGTATATATATATATATATATATATATATATATATATATATATATATATATATATATTGTTAAGTGTTATATTAGAGTTATTAGTTAATGAGCTTTAGTCCCACATTGCTTAGAAAAATAGGAGAGGGGGCTAGCCTCTCCTATATATATATGTAATCTATCATCAATAATAAATCATCTTATTATTTCCAACTCTACATGGTATCAGAGCCAAAACCCTAGCTGTCACCCACCACCCTCTCTCTCTCTCCACAAAATCCTAAATCCTAGCCGCCAAACTCCTCCCCTGCTGCTGCCCCACCTGCTACTGCCTTCCTCCCCCCGTCGACGTCAGCAACCCCCCTGCCGACCTGCTGCCCCGTCTGTCAGCCCTCCCCTCTGCCGACCTGCTGCCCCCCTGTCGACCTGCTGCCCCTATGACTCGGTTGTTGGTGTATACCGAGCAAATCAAGGAGACAAATATCATAAAGACCATTTTCGGGTCTTTAAGGCTATGACGGATGAGATCGACCACGTATTACCTCTTACCTCTTACGTCGGATATTGATGAATCAAGGGCTCAACGTGAGCAGCTTCATGTCATGGCTTATCTTGCCTCTCTTCGTCCTGATGCGGACTCTGCTCGCTCTCAGATTATTACTGGATCTGTTGTACCGTCCCTGTTGGAAGCACACTATCGTGTCCTTCAGGCAGCAAAAGTAGTTGAGACCACTCCGGGTGACTCCTGCTGATCGCTCTGCTCTTGGTGCAGCTCGTACATGATTCCGTAGTGGTCGTGGTGGTCGACGTGGTGGCCGAAATGCTGGTCAAGATGGAGGACGTGGCAATGGCGGTCGTGATGGAGGAAGACCGCACACTTACTTTAACTGTGGTCAGCTTGGCCATTTATATTGACAATGTACTAAATCACCTGATGATGGTGTCCGATCTATTCAGATGACTTCGGACTCATATACATAGTTCCATGATTTCTATGCTCAACGTCGTGGTGAAGCTTCTACGTCTGGATCCACTGCCGGATACTCAGCCGCATGCATAGTGAAACCCAAGCAGTGGGTAATTGACTCTGGTGCATCCTCTCACATGACTGGTGACGCAGGTATGTTACATAATTATGTACCTGTACGTCGTGTTTGTAGCATTACTGTTGCCAATAGAGGTTTCCTGACAGTCCGAGATCGTGGAATTGCCGGTCTTTCTTCCGGACTGTCACTCAATTCTGTTTTACTTACACCTGGGAACCCGTTCAGTTTAATTTATATTAGTCAAATTACTCGTGAACTGCATTGCTCGGTAACCTTTTTTTCCTGATGGTTGTGTTTTTTAGGACCTGAAAACTGGAAAGACAATCGGTAAGGGGCATGTGGCTGGAGGCTTGTACCTATTTGACGCAACTTCTTCTGTTTGTGCCGGCATGAAACTCGATCCTTTCGAATTACATTGTCAGTTAGGCCATCCATCATCCCAAGCTCTCCAGAAAATGTATCCATCTTTAGATATCCCCTCTTCTTTTCATTGTGAGCCATGTAGTTTAGCTAAGTATCACCGGGTTCCCTATCCGGTGAATCAAAATAAAATTGCTTCCGCTCCTTTTGAGTTGGTGCATTCTGATGTATGGGGACCTTGTCCGATTGATTCAGTAATGAGTTTTAAGTACTTTGTTACTTTTGTTGATGATTACTCACGCGTCACTTTTGTTTATCTGATGAAAAATTGTTCTGAATTGTTTAACATTTGGTGCAATTTTTATGCCGAAATAAAAACACAATTTGGTATTCCAATCAAAAAATTTCGGAGTGACAATGGCCGTGAGTATTTATCTCGTGATCTCGATAGACATCTGGTCCGCAATGGCATCATCCACCAAACCTCTTGTGCGTACACACCACAACAAAATGGTGTAGCCGAACGCAAGAATCGCCATTTCTTGGAAACAACACGTGCTCTTATGTTTCAAGCACGTACTCCCAAGAGATTTTGGTCGGATGCGGTTATTATTACTTGTTATTTTATTAACCGCATGCCATCGTCAGTTTTCAATGGTAGCACTCCCTTTTCTAGGCTTTTTTCGGACGAGAGCCATTTCCTCTGCCTCTCAGAATCGTTGGCTGCTTATGCTATGTTCGGGATACCCGACCAACCATTTCTAAATTAGATCCTAAGGCAATACAATGTATTTTTCTTGGGTATCCTAAAGGTCAGAAAGGGTATCGGTGTTATTCCCCCGTCTTAAAGAGAGATTTTTTCACTCGGGATGTTACCTTTGTAGAAACCAAATTTTTTCCACTCCCACAATCAACGGGTCCGGCTCCCCTAGTCTATCCAGAAGAGAATTTTTTGTTATTTTCTCCTCAAACACAACAGTCCCCCGTACGGGTGCTCTCCCTTACCGAGCCAGTATTCAAGGCCGATGGTTCCACTCCCTTACCGAGCTGCTTGTGGAACCGGAGGAGGAGGAGGAGGATTTTGTCAGTTAGGCCATCCATCATCCCAAGCTCCTCCTCCGGTTCCACAAGCAGCTCCGGCTCCAATGAGTTGCCTCCATTTGTTCCACCAACAGCTCCACCAGTTCCTCCAGCAGCTCCGGCGGTTCCGCCTCCAGAAAGTCCTCGTCGTGCTTGTCGTGATCATCCCTTGTATGTTGACAGCTATAAAGGATTTACCAGTCACACTCAGTTTCTGGTGGCTACTATTGATAGGATTCAGATCCCCAAGACCGCTGAGGAGGGTCTCAGACATCCTGGTTGGCGTGCTGCTATGAACAAGGAGATGAAAGCTCTCAGGGAAAACAACATTTGGGACTTGGTCGACTTACCCATTGGTAAACAGGTAGTAGATTGCAAATGGATATTCACAATCAAGGTGAAACCAGATGGCTCTCTTGATCAACTGAAGGCTCGTCTGGTGGCCAAAGGATACTCTCAAACCTATGGTGAGGATTACTTCGAGACCTTCTCTCATGTGGCCAAAATGACGTATGTTCGTATCCTCATGGCCTTGGCCGTTCGCTATGACTGGCCATTACTTCAACTAGATATAAAGAATGCTTTTCTCCACGGGGGATCTTGATGAAGAGGTATATGTGATGCAACCTCCCGGATTCGTTGCAAGGGAGGGTAAGGTGTGTCATCTGAGGAAGGCCCTCTATGGTCTGAAACAATCACCTCGTGCATGGTTTGGTCGATTTACACATGTTACTCAGTTTGACATGTGTCAATCAAAGAAGGACAATTCAATCTTCTATCGACACACATCTGCTGGAAGAATACTCCTTGGTGTCTACATTGATGATATTGTAATCACGGGAGACGACAGCCAGAGTATTACAGGCCTCAAGAAGTTTCTGGGAGAACAATTTCAAACCAAGGATATGAAATCCTTGAACTATTTCTTGGGCTCAGAAAAAATAAAACAAAAAACAAAATAAAAATCTTGCTAAAAATTGCGGCAATTGTTTATAAAACCCCAAAATATGCATACTTGGACGTCGGGGGGCAGCACTAGGCGGATGCTTAGACGGACGTCGAACGGACACCGGAAGCCTAGCACCTAGGTGCCCCCTAGGCCGATTTTTAGAACAATGCTCCTTGGAGTAATGTTCCACAAGTCAAGAGGAATGAAAGTATATTTTACATGGTATAAAGTGTTCCCACCTTCGACTACCTGTAAACAACCACACAAAATCTATACCTCGGTTGAGTCTGTGGAAGACCAAATGTAAAGTCAAGACTAACCTCCTCACAAGATGTTCCAAGTACAAGCAATGGAAAAAGAGGAAGAAGATACATCCCCCTTCCTTTGGTGCTATTAGTTAGTTGCAAAGGAGCTTGTGCAGAACTCACACCAATGAATGTACAACATTATAGTATCAAACATTAGCCACTAAAACCTGAGCCCAAGTCAACTAGCAGAAGACTGCCAGATTCGGTCATTGAAAGACCATACTCAAGCTCAGTAACATACAATTGCTGATAGCCAGTATCAGAAGGCGATGGCAAAATTGTAAATCCAATTGAATGTAACCTCTTCTTTCACCTATAAATAGTGGAGGAGGAACATAATCGGTATGTGATATGCCAGACTCGTTTCTTCCTAGAAATTCTTGTAATTGTTCTTTTAGCCAGTTTCAAGATATGAATAGATTTCTTAGTTATTTTCCAATTCTTGTGCAATCCTTTGATTAGTAATAAATCACTAGAAATCTATGGAAAATTATGGTCGATCGATCCCTTCCAATTCCTGGTCAAATCGGAAGAGAACCTACCAATTTGGTATCAGAGCCACTCGATCCAGTCGTGGAGACTAGTGTCGAGAGAAACTCGAGCAACCATGGCTCCAGACACAAATCTCCAGAGAATCATGTTCCTTCTGCCGAAGAAGGTCGGCTGCAAGCATTGGAAGATACAATTCATTACTTGAATCACAAATCTGATAGATTGATGGAGGAATTAGCAGATCAAGAAGAGGATTTGATTTGCCCCAATATGCTCCGGCCATGGCTGTTCCTCCTTCACCATATATTCCCTCCATGGCAGCCAACCACCTATGTCACAACTAATTTACAGCCATTTGGTTTAAATCCCATGGAAATGGCCTCTTAGAACCCTCCTGGACAACCTCCCATTCCTAATCAACCAGGGAATTACTATCAGCACCAACAGAGCCATAGACCTTAAGTGCGTGTACGAAGTCCTAACTACTTCACACCCCTAATATTCCTGCATCACCAATGGTATCTACGCACCCCTAATATTCCTGCATCACTAATGGTATCTACACGTGTATGTAGACCCACAATTTGGGGGGCATTCAACTTGTGCTAATGGACAAAGTTGGGGACAGCCGACACTTAGGCTTAAACTGCCAAGCCAGATTATGATGGGGAAATGGATGTGGAGGAATGGCTACTTAGAATTAGTAACTATTTTAACTACTATAGTGTACCATAATGGGACAGTCAAGGTTTGCTCATTCCAATTGAAGGGCACAGTTGCATATTGGTTTGATTGGATCGTGAAAATTAGGGGAGGGGTCTTGAACTTGGAGGAGTTCTGTCAAACAATCTTGTGAGGAGGTTAGTCTTGTGAGATACAATTTCAGTCTTGTGAGATACAATTTCAGGCAAGCCATCATTAAAAGTCAATCATGTGATCTTGTGATTATAATCATATACTGAACCTCCTTCACAGTTTATAGATCACATGATTGACTTTTAATTGTTAAGGCAAGAAGGTTCAGTATATGATTATAATCAACAATTTCAGAAAATGTCTCAGAAGATCGAAATGTTTGGTCAGTCAATACATAGGAGGGCTAAAAGAGAATGTCAGGTATGAGGTCCAGATATCTAACCCAGTTACTCTTTCTGCAACAATGCAAGTAGCTAGATTACATAAAGGTAAATTGATAGCCAGGAAGAAATCTTACAGAGTTAACTCCTACTCTGGAGGAAACTCTAATGCTTCAGGAACTGTGCCTTCACAACATGGAGACTTTAGCAAAAACAATTCTCTTAGCAGTACATGAGAGGGTTAGTCACATACTGCAGGAACCACCACTCCTACCATATCCCCTACTGAAATAATGAGAAAGAAAAAATTTAGGATTTAGTTTCTTGTGAGATGAGAACTGGTTTAAAGGTCACAGATGCAAGAAGAAAGGCTATTTATGCTAATTTCTGATGAGGATAGTGAGTATCAGGAACTTTCTGATTCAAGAATAGTCAAGGCAGAACATTCAATGGAACTCAGTCAGAGACTCAGAGTTCATTGGCTATTTTCCTACAGGTCTTATAAGGATCCTTACACCATTCTACTATGAAACTGAGAGGAACAATGCAAAATAAACAGTCATGATCTTGGTCGACTCAGGATCTACTCATAGTTTCATTGATGCCAAATTTAGTGAGAGGTTGGGATTGCCTCTTTCTGATGACAAAACCTTTGAGGTCATGGTTGCTAATGGAGAAAAGTTGTTGAGCAAGGGCCTTTATAAATCTGTGATTATAGAACTTCAGGAAAAAAAAGATTACAACAAACTTATTACGGGATGTCATATTGTGTTAGGGACAAATTGGCTCAATACTCTAGGTGATATTGTTTGAAAATTTCAAGATTTGACTATGTAATATGTGGAGCGGGGAGTAGGCCTGTCAATGGTAGCTTATCAGTCGGATATTGGCATTACCACATCCGAACCGATAGCTATCGGATACATCCGATAACCATCCGATATCTGATCGGAAGGGAGTTTTGGCTCCTGTATCCGTTACCGATAATTTTAACGGATATCGGATAATATCTGAACCAATAAGAATATGCTCTAGACAAATTAACACGTCATTATCCATGTATTTTATACACATTTCTTGCAGTCTTTGACTCTTTAACAATAGCACAAAGGCAGCAATAGACCTTTTGGTATATCACAGATTCACAGAGGCAGCAATATTGACTCAATATACTTTTCACAAAAGGAACTAAAAGGAACTTACAAATACAACCTGCAACTTCAGAAAATTACTAATGCATTTAAAAATTTCAATTATATCATTAAGCATCTAATACAAAGATCCATCCTGTAGTCTAATACACTAAAATCAACAAAGGCAGCATCTAATACAAAGATCCTTCACATCACATCCATGTAGTCTGATACACTAAGAAATATTTAAACATCTGATCTGATACAAAGATCCTTCACATCCAATTTAAAGCCACAACAAACAAATTCTTAACATAAGTTTGCTGTTGCATTTAGTCTTCTTCTGATACAAATTCCTAACATAATCAAGCAAATATTATCAACAAAGCTCCTATTAAATTTCTGATACAAAGATAAAAGATCCTTCAGCATCTGAACTGATACAAAGAAGTTGTTGATTGCATCTTAGTCTTCTTCTTCTTCCATTTAAAGTCACAACACACAAATTGACTGTAAAAATGCAACATTCAAAGGTTTAGACGTGAGAAAAGAAAAAGATTCAATGTAGTATTACATTTAACAATTCTTAATGAGAAAATTCCTACTCACAGTAGCCAAACACAAACCCAAAAAGGCATTGGTCATATATTAAACTGATATATTAAATGTTGTCCTGTAAACTGATATATTAGCCAAACACAAACCCAAATTACCATGACATGATAAATGATAAGAAATTAAAAAAAAAAAAAAAACTCAATGTGCTTGATTCTGAAAACCATAAAAAGAGAATTATGACTAATCACCAATGTATGTCCATTGATGTCATAGAATTCAATTCAAGCTTGACACAATCAAAAGCTAAAATTTCAAGAAACTGGCATAACAATTTAAGTAGGAAATACAGAAACAAACTGAAAGAACCCTAATTGGAGAGCTCAAGATTGTCAAAAATCCAATCTTTCTCCGAAAAGTCACTTCTTTTACATCATAAGCACCAGATTAACATAATTGATAAGAAAATTAAAAAAGATTCAATGTATTTGTTTTGGGAATAACCAAGAAAATAGCAACTACCAGTAATCATCAATGCATGTCCATTGATGATCGTAGCATTCAAGCTCGGCACAATCAAGAACTAAAACTTCAAACTACACAGAAATAAACTTGAAGAGCCCTGGCAAGTGGAGTTTATCTCAGTTTCTCCCCTGCTAAAGAAACCCATGACTTCATATTGTCTCAACATGTCCAGTGAAGGACAAGGAAACACCAATTATCGACATGTCCAGTGAAGGACAAGGAAACTACAGATACTCTTATTAGGTAGTGATAATGGCATCAGTTTTTTTTAGAAGGCTGGGATGTCGAACAGAACTATGCACAGCAGCACAGGTAGCAACATAAGAAATTTCTAAAAAAATAAATAATTTTCAAAATAAGAAATTGTTACCAAAACGTCTAGATGTCGGATGTACCATCACCAATCTCTGATCCTTCCTCCAAATTAATGACATTATCTGAAATTATTGAAGAGAAACAAAGTTGTCAAGAGCATATAAATGTATGAAATAAAAGAAAGTAACTTGATTGACAAAAAGTTTAATAATCCACCTGATAATGGTGGCAACCAATCTTTTACACAACTTTGTGATTCAACAATGTGACAATGTCGGAAGCCAATGAAGATCGATGTGGAGTAACCACCCTACCACTACAACTAAATGCCGATTCTGACACTACAGTAGATACTGGAACTGCTAAGAGATCACGAGCCATAGTTGCAAGTATTGGATAAGTAGGTGTCTTCAGTTTCCACCAAGGTAATATGTCAAAACTCCTCGGATCATCACCTTTTGGAAACAATGCTTCATCCAAGTGCTTCTCCAAATCAGATTTTTCATTTGACTGAGACATTACTGGGCAAGTTGTCAAATTCAAATTCCAATTTTGATTTCAATCCAACACTGCTAACAGTCCCACTACTAGAAGTACCAACAAAACAATCTTGGCTAAAGACATCAAGACCAGCTTACATAGCATATGAAGAGTAAAATTCCTTCAAAGATGAAAGAACTTGGTTGCTGTAGATTGTAGAATCATCACCATAAGTCTTACTAAAATCAAATTGCACAAATTTAAATTTATACCAATGGTCATCATTAAACTACAACTCTTATAGTATTTATCAAACTTCTCCTTCATATTTTGTGTCATGCCACGAACATAATCATGCGAACTATTTAGCCAATCAAGAATACTCACATTCACATCTAAAACACCCTTGAAATATAAATTCGCAGTAGGATACTTAACCCCTGAAAATAGAAGTGTGGTATTGTTAAAGACCCTTAAACATTCACAAATCACAACCCCACTCTCCCATTCTTCTTTATTAGGCAAAGTTTTATACTCAGAATATAACTCCGCTAAGTGAACAAATGCAGATTTTACTTCTATTGCACTCTCAAGTATATAAAAAGTTGAATTCCACCTGGTTGGCACATCGCTTGAGACTTCCTTACCAGCTAATTTTGTCTGGGATAATGCAGACTCAAAACTTTTGCTTTCGGCCTTGGGAGGATTTGATAAAACTGACACTTTTTTGAATTTTTCCCACAAGAGAACCCCCACCTTCAAACCATCCTGCACAATGAGATTTGAACTAGAAGAGAGCATTAACAATATAAAGAAAACAAGAAATAAAATAATTAAAATTTATTTACTTGCACAATCAGATTTAAACATGAGTACCGCACCTCATGTGAAACATGTCACCATTAAGTAATAAACCCCCTTTATCATTCAACCATTCTTTAAGATTCCGAATAATTACATCATTACTAGCAGCATTGTCAACTGCTACTGCAAACAACTTGGAGTCAATATTTCATGCTAGTGTTGTGGATTTAATGAACTCGCTGAGAATAATTCCGGTATGTGGAGATGGAACCATACCAAATGCTATAATTTTCTTATTCAAGACCCAATCATTGTCTAAGAAATGACATGTCACACAACAATAACCTAAATTTTGATGCTCGGCTGTCCACAAATCAGTTGTGAGGCTTACTCTAGATGTATTTTTGTCAAGCATCGCTTGCAATTGCACTCTCATGGCATTATAAACTTTATTAACATCTTCCCGAATGGTATTTCTTGAGTAAAACTTTATTTTAGGGTCGATGGTCTTAAAATATTCTTGAAAATAACGATGCTCGGCCATATTAAATGGATAAGTCATGAAAAGCAACCATCTTTGCAAATGCAATCCGACTTTTGGCACCATCGAACTTCCAAGTTCCATTCTTGGAGGTTTGCTACCACTAGTTATGAAAGTTATGAGTTTTTGACTGGGCCGATTTTGAGGCCTTCTACTACAAACTTTTCGATGATTGTGCAAATGTGTGGTTCCATTCCTGCTAGACCCATCAAATTATTTTTTGCAATGCTTACATGTTGCTCTACATTTACCAACCCCAATATATTGCTCTTCAAAATCTTCTCATACTTCAGTTCTCCTTTTCCTCATTTTGTTCAGGTCATCATCTACTTGTGTTTCATTTTCACTCTCAATTCCTTTCTCTCTAACATGTGTTTCAGTATTTGATTCAACATCAACCTCGACATCAGGACTCGCAGTGGGTAGTCTTGAGTTAATTGAAACACTTGGACTTTGAACCATATTGGATTTTTTCCCCAGATGAAATTCTATAAAAAACATAGCAATATATGAAGATATACTTGATTAAGATATGCTCGTATACTCATTCAGTAAAGGCAAAAAAAAATAGAGCAATATATTGAATAGAAAAGTTAGCAAATCAAATGAGCACTGCACGAAAAAGAAAAAAAAACCCGATTCAATAGAAATGTTTGCTTCATCCAAGAAGAAAAAAAATGAAGTAACAAAACCAAACATAAATAGGGAAAAAAAACCATCATAAAAGCAGTGGACGAAAAAATGTTTGATTCAATAGAAATGTTTTTGCATCGAAAAATGCTTCAAATTGGTGAATCGGAGAAGAAAAGCATACCTAGAATGAAGATCCGAACGGAAAAAAGCTTCAAATTAGCTTTCAAATGAGCACTGCACGAAAAAAATGATTCAATAGAAAAGTTAGCTTCATCCAAGAAGAAAAAAATGAAGTTTGAAAGTAACCAATCATATTAGGAAAAAAAATCATAGAAGCACGAATTTCATCGAAAAATGCTTGAAATTAGTAAATCGGAGAAGAAAAACATACCTAGAATGAAGATTCGAACAAAAACGGCTTCAAATTAGGCTTCAAATGCTGAAATTGGCACTAAAGAATGAGAGAGATAGAGAGAGAGAGAGAGAGAGAGAGATGCTTTTCTCTCGTATTATTGGCGGTGGTGGCTTTGAGAGAGAGAGAGAGAGAGAGAGAGAGAGAGAGTCTCTGACTCTCTTTTAATTTTAGGGTTAGGGCTGGGTTGTAAAGTTGTTGATAACTTGATATGATCTCCACCGTTGAAACAAGATGTCTTTTTTTTGAAGGGGGAACAAGCTGTCATATGACTCATATATATAATTAACATATATTTTCTATATTAAGTTATTTTTATTACCGGGTCGGATGTTATCGGACCGGATATGATACTTACCGTATCCTCATCCGATATCTGATAAGACATCCGTATCCGTATCCGAAATTGCGGATATTATCTGTTCGAATGCGGATCGAATGCGAATTTTCGGTCTACCATTGACAGGTCTAGCGGGGTGTGATTCATCTATTCAAGTGGGTCAAACCTAATAGTAACCAACTTTTGGAGCCTGTAAATAAAGACTTAAGGCAAAGATCTCAAGTCTTTATCATCCAACTTTGCTCTGCAGAACTTCAAGGGGGTGACACAGGAGCGTGCATACCTCGTATAACCAAAAAAAAAGAGAGCATCTATTTGCATAACTTACAGGGTTACCTCCAAAAAGGCATTATGTTCACAAAATTCCCATGGTTTCAGGAGTTACACCAGTCTGCAACAGACCCTATATGCATCCTTATATTCACAAAAATGAAATTGAAAAACAAGTCAAGGAAATGCTGGATGCAGGAATAATCATGCTAAGCAATAGAGCCTATTCTTCACCCTTCATACTAGTTGAGAAGGCAGCTGGAAGTTGGAGGATGTGCATTGATTATAGGGTCCTCAATCAAAATAATACAAAAATAAATTTTCAATTCCTTTTATTGATGAGCTCTTTGATGAACTATATGGAGCTACACTTTTTCTAAATTGGATTTGAGAGTTGGGTATCACCAAGTTAGAATGGATGAGAAGGATGTACATAAAACAACTTTCAAATTTCACGAGGGGTATTATGAGTTTTTAGTTTTTCTCTTTGGCCTTGCCAATGCTCCCCCGACATTCCAGGACATGATGAATGCTGTCTTCTTGGAGTATTTGAGGAAATTCGTACTAGTCTTCTTTGATGAAATACTAGTGTACAGTAAACATCAAGGTGATTACTATGATCATTATTGAAGGTCTTCAACAAGTTAGAAGAGAATCAGTTGAAGGTTAAAATGAGCAAATATTATTTTGCCCAAAATCAGGTGGGATATTCAGGGCATGTTATATCAAACGGGGGGTAGAGGTGGACACAGAATTTAAGCAATACTTCAGTGGCCAGCACCTCACACTGTCAAACAGTTAAGAGGATTCCTTGGTCTGACTAGGACTATAGAAGGTTTTTCAAGGGGTATGGTTCTGTAGCAGGACCTTTAACTGATATTCTTAAAAAGAATTCTTTCCAGTGGAACAATAAAGCACAAAAGCCTTTGAAGACCTAAAAGCAGTGCTAACTCAACCTCCAGTTCCAGTATGTCAGACTTTCAGGAGGAATTTGTGCTAGAGTGTGATGCTTCTGGAGGGGAAATTGGAACTGTAATGATGCAAAAGGCAGACCCATAGCCTACTTGCGTTGAGGGCTTAAGGGGAGAACAAAAATTCTTTCTACATATAAGAAGGAAATGCTAGCTATTTTATTTGCAGTTAAGCCAATACTTGTAGGGGAGGACATTCCTCAGGATTGATCATAAGTCCTTGAAATATATGCTAGAACACAAAGTTTATACTGATGCTCAGTATAGATGGGTGATGAAATTACATGGGTGCAACTTCAGGGTGGAGTACAAAGGGTAGAGAAAACACTGCTGCAGATAGCTTATCCAGGAGGAAAGAATCAAATACAGCTGCTATATCCTTAGTAATTGCAGATTGGATACAACAATTCAAGAACCAAATGGAACAATCTGCATTCTATCAAGCTCAGAAGATTAAATGGGAACAGGGACAGTTAGATACTAGCAAATATGCTCTTAAGGATGGGTTGCTATACTATGAAAACAGGGTGTTAGTGGATCCAACTATGCTGAAGGAACATCATCACATATTAAGTGCATGGCATTCAGGGACCGAAGGCTCTACATAAACTAAAGAAAGTCTGTTATTGGAAGGGAATGAAGAGGGATGTACAAAACTATGTCAGGGCTTGTGAAATTTGTTAGAGAAACAAAGGTGAAAACAATTTCCCAGCAGGGTTGTTAGTACCCCTATCCCTTCATGAGAGGATTTGGGAGGATATTTCTACGGATTTCATAGCAGGATTACCAAAGAGCCATCATAAAACCACTATATCAGTAGTGGTTAATAGGCTAACCAAATACATCCACCTATTTCATCAAGTCATCCTTACATTGCTGCTATGGTAGCTCAAGTTTACTTGGATGGTGTGTTCAAACTATATTTTATGCCCAAATCAATTGTGTCTGATAGGGATCCTATATTCACTAGCCAAGTTTGGAAGGAATTCCTCAAAACTCTACGGCACTCATCTCAAATACAACATTGCATATCACCCCAAACTGCTGGACGAACTGAGGTAACAAATAGGTGTATTGAAGGGTATTTGAGGTGTTTTTGCAGCCATAGACCTAAGGAGTGGAGTCACTACTTATCCTGGACTGAATATTGGTTTAATACCAATTGGCATACTTCTAAGTAACTCCATTTGAAGCACTTTATGGCAGACATCCTCCAAACTTGCTCACCTATATATATTCCAGATACTGCTCAGGACAAAGAGGTTGCTGAGGCAATAGCTTTAAGGGATAATGCATTGCAATTGTTGAAAGACAACCTAGCTCTGGCACAGGACAGAAGGAAGAAGTTAGATGATATGCATAGAATGGATAGTAAATTTGCAGTGGGAGATTGGGTTTACTTGAAACTGCAGCCATATAGACAGATTTAAGTAGCTCAAAGGAGGCCACAGAAACTCTCTCCAAAGTATTTGGGTCCCTGTCAAGTCCTATCAAGAGTTGAAGTAGTAGCTTGTAAACTTGACCTACCAAATGAATCTCAGATTCATCCTATCTTTCATGTGTCCCAGCTCAAGAAGAAAGTGGGAAGTCGAGTAGATATTCAAACAGGAACTCCTAGCTACAGAGAGGAGATGTTACTTGAACCCTATTGGATACTGGACAGAAGGCTAGTTCAAAGGAAGAATAGAGCTCGAGTTGATAGTTTAGTACACTGGAGAGAAAGTACAGCTGAAGATGCCACATGGGTTTCATATGAAACTTTTGTTAAAGGACTATCCTTACTTTGACCTTGAGACAAGGTCAAATTAAGAGAGGGGTATTGGTACATCCCCGTTCTTTTGGTACTGTTAGTTACTTGCAAAGGAGCTTGTGCAGTACTCACACCGATGAATGTACAACATTATTGTATCAAGCACTTGCCACTAAAACCTTTGCCGGAGTCAACTAGCACAAGACTGCCAGAGTCGATCATTGAAAGACCATACATAGTCAAGCTCAGATTTAGTTACATACAATTGCCGATAGCCTGTATCAGAGAGTACCAGATGGCGATGGCAAAATTGCAAATCCAATTGAATGTAATATCTTCTTTCACCTATACGTAGTGAAGAAGAGGAACATAATCGGTATGTGATATGCCAGGCTCGTTTCTTTCTAGAAATTCTTGTAGTTGTTCTTCCCGCCAATTTAAAGATATGAATATAATTCTTAGTCCTTTCCCAATTCTTGTGAAATCCTTTGATTAGTTATAAATAATTAGAAATCTATGGCAATTATGGTCGATCCTCTCCAATTCCTGGTCAAATCGGAAGAGGACCTACCAGAAGAATAGTAGGGGTAAGAGAAGTAAAAATTATAAGTCTTACTTTTTTTGGGTTTTGTTGTGTTAGATCCCCAACCTAACTGTGCCGCTCTTAGAGGAGTTCAAATGAAGTTCGACATCAATTCGACACAATTCAATAGAAGTTGGGATGTAAATCTAGGGTTCTATTATTGCTGTAACTGGAATGAAAAAGCTACAATGACAATGAAACTGAAAATTGCAAAAGTAAAGGAAATGCATACATCTCTTCATATTGTTTATTCATCTCTACTCATATTTATACAATGGGAGAAGAGGATATCACCCAGATACTCTGATCTGGCAATGATGTATGAAGCTGACATGGCAATGATGTATTGGCTAATTTGAATGACAAGGCATCCAGGTGTCTGCTGATCTGGCAAATGGGGGTTAGTCATTGATTAACTAACTAAATGCCAATTGTTTCAGTCTCTGATACTGCGGTTAACTGCTACTTGACTGATATTATGCTGCTCTGCTTATGCTATACTAAGCCATGCTCTGCTTATGCTATACTGAGCCATGTTGCCAACACTGAGCTTGACTAATAGAAGTGGGATCCTATCAATTCCCTTCCCCTTACAATGACCTTGTCTCAAGGTCAAAATGAGGGTAGGTCCCGATGAAGACTTCATAATGCATCCACTGAGCATGTTCTGCTACTTTTCACTGCTTATACTGCACTGAGTTGCTCTTCTACTCTACTCTTCATTGCTTGCTGGGCCAATTGTTGAGTCTCTCTATTCACCCACTCTATTTATATGAATCCGAATATCCAGTAAGGAGATAAGCTTGGTTGGCTCTGACTAGTCCATAAGAGTAACTGATACTGAAGAGAGTCTGATAATGAAGCTCTAATATACTGAAATGCGGACTGCTACACTTAGTTAAAAAAAGACTATAGACTGTTGTATTGATATGCACTGGATTATAGATCACTGTCTACTACACTCTGCTCAATGTCAGAGTTTGATCCCTGGATCCCACACACGCCTTAAAGCCTCACATTCAAGCACCTCTCTTTTACCAGTTTCCCAAAAAAATCAGCCAATGCAACATATACAAGCATGTGTGATTGATTAGCTTCAAGGTTAGTTGCAGGAGAGACATTAAGTGCATCTTGGTTGAAATTCACTCCCTCTTTAAAGATTGTATCATGGTTTTGGCTCCTCCCTTTATGTATGATTTTAGGTCGAGAATATACCTGGATCCCACACCATCACTAGGTACTGGTACTGATGTATAGATGATTTGCTAATCCTTTCAACTGCATCTTGAAACTGCTTGAGATTAACTAGTGTACAGGCCGGTTTTGCCCAATTAGAAATGAAAACAAATATAATCTTTGTGGCATCATATAGGGCCTCACCATATAGACGATCACCAATATTTCGGAGATTAGCAATGTTTGGCATGAGAATTAGCTCTTCTATTTCACTCAGCATATCAATCTTTGCATATGCATATATGAGCTCACTATCAATCTTTGGCTCTTTAGCCTTCAAATGAATTGTATAAGATGGATAAAATATCTTCTCCATCACAGGTTTGTACAGAAGATTACCAGATCTCCTCCACCCACTATCAAGAAGACCTTGATAGTCATCAACTGTAATGTTGTGCACCTATAGACCTGGATCCCGTACCCTCACTAGGAAGGGGATCAGGTTAACTGCCATCTTCCTCAAATCTGAGTTCAGTTGCCCAAGCAAACGAAGACAGCAGGTGGAGACTCACGGTTGCAGAGCTCAAGTGATTCAAATCTCCAAAGCTAGGGGTAGCGAGCTTGAGTGTTCTGAAGTAGACGTTATACAATACCTCATTATCTAGAACCATGCACTCATCTGCATTCTCAGGCCTTCCAGCAGCTTGAAAGGTCCCCGATAATTTGAAACTGGACTTCTTGACTTCAACTCCGAGTCAACTTAAAAAATATGACCATATAGATAGTCTTCTTTGTCATAACTTTGGTGGTTGAGATTATCACTCTCTTTTTCTTCGATGATAGCTGAAAGTACTGCTTGGCAATTTGAAACTCCTGTGTGACTTCCATCCTCTCGTACTAACTTCTCTAGATATGGTTCAATACTATTTATTTGTCTAGCAGGATCGACATCCCTCACATAGCAGGATCGACATCCCTCACACACTCACTCAAGCTACTGAATTCTTTTAAGTTGTCACCATATTCATCTCGTACTAATGAAGGGGGTGCTTATCTTAGATTCTGCATTCCCTGATAGTTCATCTCAATATACGTAGGACTTGACACCCCTTGGAAACTCATTTCAGGATAATAGGGGCTTGGCATTGGTACAGGGAATTCTGGCATACACTGGGTTTGATCCTCTGGTGAAGGATATGTTTTGTCCCAAATTCTGCAAACCTTGGCAATTCATTCTAGTATACATAGGGTTCTGCACTTTCTGACCGGTGGGAATGGAGTTATGCATATGATTGGCCATGGAGGTGGCTAGGTGAGGGACACTAGACATATGGTGAGTGGTGTGCCATCATGGGTTGAGCATGTGGTTGTGGGTATTGATATGGATCTTGGTGAGGGTTGGTAGCCATAGCCATAGCCATAGCCACATGCATAGGGGATACTGGCACACATTGGGGTTGACCAAATTGATGAGGATGTGCTGGATTTGAGTAATTTGTGGTACCTATGGGTACAGTACTTGATGTGGTGTATGCAGGAACACTCATCTGTGCACTTCCTATGGGTGAAGGTACTGAGACTCCCATGCAATTCCAAGAAATTGTTGAGCTGATGCATTTGCAAAGGGTGCATTAATTCCAAGGGATACGTTTCCAAATGATGCAGAAGTAGGTGAAAAATCATCCCCAGTGGTGCAGGTCCTTGGGATAGGGCTGGGTACCCTAAATTCATTCCTAAAGGATTATGCTGATGGTGAATGTACCCTAAACTATGGGTAGGATGTGCCAGTGGAGAGCTCATGCTCATGACATTCGGAAAATTCATGGAAGTAGGGTTTTGATTAACCCCCACATCAGGAAGGGAAACATTCATATATTGAGGAAATTGGTTAGGGTTTTGATTAACCGAAGAATTGGGGGGAAAAAAACATTCATATACTGCTTACCCTCTCTTTCTTTCCTTGACCTAACCAATTGCTCCATGATTAGCTCAAATTTGATATCGAGTTGATGCATTTTACCTTCCCAAGATTGAGAGAGTGGTGGTGGTTCCGGTGGAGATTCCTGCCAAGATCCATGGTAGGTCGAGCCTTCTTCATGTGCTCCACCCGCGAGATCGATTCGGCTCTCCCACGGCAGTGGATCTGGCGAAACTTCCTGTTGCGATCCCGATCCGACATGGCTGTTGTAGCTCTGCCATCCCTGAGCTTCAAAAACTGGATTGAATCGTTTATGATACCATTTGTTCGGTCCCCAACCTAACTGTGCCGCCATTAGAGGAGTTCAAATGAAGTTCGACATCAATTTGACAAAATTCAATAGAAGAAGAAGACAAAGAGTTGGAATGTAAATCTAGGGTTCTATTATTGCTGTAACTGGAATGAAAAAGCTACAATGACAATGAAACTGAAAATTGCAAAAGTAAAGGAAATGCATTTGACAAATGGAGTTAGTCATTGATAACTAACTAAATGCCAATTGTTTTAGTCTCTGATACTGCGGCCAACTGCTACTTGACTGATATTATGCTGCTCTGCCTATGCTATACTACGCCATGCTCTCCTTATGCTATACTGAGCCATGTTGCCAACACTGAGTTTGACTAGTAGAAGTGGGATCCTATCATGTTGGTAGTTAGGGTTTTATGTGGAGAGAGAGAGGAAATAAGAGGGAGATGGATTTGGGTTTTAGATCTAGGATCTTTGGTGAATGATGGATTTGAGAAGGAAGATGGAAGAGGAGGCTAGGGTTTGTGTAGAAGAAAGAGTTAGGGTTTATTATGGTTTAATTGGATGGAGGGCTAGGATTATATTCTAGCAAAAGTGAGGATCCATGTAGAAAATATTACTTAGTAGAAGAAATTAGATTTTGCATTTGAAGTGTGACATTGCCTGTTTGTTGGTTTGTTTATGGTAAGTCTTTGACACATGCTTTGTGAAACTACTATTAAAGTTTCAGCATAATAACGTTGGATTCAAGTTTTTGCATCGGAAATGCTTTCTTGCCCGCGGGCCACGTGGCACACCACGATTGGCTCCCCCCTGCTAAATTCCGGACCCATCCGCCCGGGAGCCAATCGCGGAGCGACACGTGGCTCGCGGGCCAGGACCGCGGTCCAAGCCCGCGGGCAACGCAGCAGCTTCCTTTTTGCATAGATTCATTGTCGCAACAGGCTCATCTTTTTTATTGTAATTGTGCATTCAGATTACAGATGGACCATGGTCATGCACTGGTAGCACTGGGACTTCAGAAAGGACTCGCTTGAATACAATTGTGAGAGGTGAGTGGTTCACCATGAAAAATCTGACATGATTTGTTGTACGCTTAAAATGATTCAATAAAAAAAATTCATCTTCTTCTGTGTCGTCCATGATGGCATCTGTGTGAAATTTAGAAGGTATGAATACTATGATAAAGGTACGAACTTAGATTACACAGAATTGGAAGCGACTTCTTATTGGCTTCTTTTGTTTTCTTCTTCAAGTGTTTTTCTTTTCTTTTCTTTATTTTATTTTTGAAAATTTAGCTATTGCCTGGTTGTAGTCTGGTTTTGGAAGTTTGAGTCTGGTGTGACGGCAGTACCATGTACAGACTTCTTAAACTAAGATTGGAGATATATTTTCTTTGATTGGCATTATCAACATGGTGGCTTGGAACTCAAAAATCATTTGGGCTGTGTTTGATTGGGTTTTTTTTTTTTTTCCATGGAAAATATTTTCATCACAAAATTTCCACCAATTGTAGTGTTTGATAGCTTATATTTTCCATAGAATTATTTTCCAAAAAACTATCATTTTCCATATTTTCATCTAAAATGGTGGAAAACGAAACTTCTCCAACCCATAGGAAAATATCATTTTCCATGGACAATAACTATTTTTCGTAGAAAATAATGGCAATCAAGCACCCCCAATTAAGTTTTCCATGAATTTTTTTTAAATTCCATGAAATTTTTTTCCTAGGAAAATAATTTTATGGAATTAATTTCTTTTCCACATATTTTCCACCTTGCAATCAAACGCACCCTTCAAGTAAAATACTTCTCTTTTAATAATATCACAAGTTTGTTTATTTACCATATTTTTATCCATTACCATTAGATGCGAAAGCTGTAGATTCTATTACATATTAGTATTTTTTTTTTTCAATATTTTAGACCCACTAATATCTATATTTGTGTGTGTATTTTGTATTTGCACTAAGATAATTGTACTACAAACAACTCTCCGGACTAACCTCGAGGCTTACTACTTCATCTTCTCTCCCCAGCATTGCTTTGAGTTTAGTACTTTGCATGTTCATTCTCGATTTTGGCTCGGGTTTAGTACTTTGAATGTTCATTCTCGAATTGTTTGTTTGCTATATTTTTTTTCTCGGTCTACTACTTCGGTTCATCTCCATTATACGCTCCACTTTGGTTGATGTAAGCCCACAATCTCCTACCATGCAGAACATTCCTCTAGATAGACTTTCAATCAACCTCCCTTTCTCCCTTTTTAATTAAGGACATAACCTTTCCGGTAAGATTACACACACACACACACACACACACACACACACACACACACACACACACACTCTCTCTCTCTCTCTCTCTCTCTCTCTCTCTATATATATATATATATATATATATATATATATATATATAAAAGATGCTGCAGGCGATCGCGAGCACACCCTCTGCTAGGGTTCGCGACTTGACGGCCGCTCCTCCCCCCCGACCCGCGACCCGCTTGCGGGGAGGGTGCCTGGTCGGCCGGGAGGGACGGGAGGGAGCGGACGCCCCCCTGGAGGTCCGGGCGGGGGTAGCCGAGGGACCCCCCCACGCGGGAGGGGGGGGGGGGGGGGGTCGGGAGGCGCGGGCGGATCCCCCCAGGCGGGGGGGGGGGGGGGGGGGGGGTCGGATGGCAGCGGGGGCAGCGGCCCTAGGCCAGGCGGCGGCGGCGGAACCCTCCCAGGAAGGGGGGGGGGGGGTCGGGGGGCAGCGGCCCCAGGCCGGGTGGTGGGATCCCCCCAGGCGGGGAGGGGGGGGGTCGGGTGGCAGCGGCCCTAGGCCGGGTGGAGGGAACCCCCCACGAGGGGGGAGGGGGTCGGGTGGTGGCGACGGGACTCCTCCTAGCGGGGAGGGGTCGGGAGGAGGCGGTGGCGGCACTTTCGGAGGAGAGGCTCCCGTCTTCGAGTTCGGATCCGGGGGGGATAACTCTGGGGAGGCTGGCTGGCAGACTGTGACGCGGAGACGGATGGGAGGACGGCGAGGGACACAGTCCCAAGCTTTGGGGAGAGCGGGACCAGGGAACCATGGGAATCGACCCTCTATGGTCGGCACCAAGGATACCCGACGTCGTGGGGGAGGTATGGTGCGGTCTATTACGGGCTGGAGGCCTAAGGCGAAGACGGCCGAGAAGGCTAAGGGTATCGCTACCGATACCGCTAAGTCAGGCCAGGGCCCTGTGATCCCTTCGACCAGGATGCACACTGAGGAGCAGAGGCCTCGGTCATGGAAGGAGGTTTGTACACCAGTGGCTGCGAAAAGTCCGATGTCGATGGAGTTTGTTCCACCGATGTCGGTTGGAGGAGGGCTACGGGCGTATTTTCCCGCTGAAGAAATAGCGGTGGTCTCCGAATTCTGGAAGAACACTCTGGTACTGTATGTATTAGGGAACAAGCCATTCTTTGGCCAAATTCGGGGTTATGCGGAGCGTGTTTGGAGGCCCAAAGGTAGCATGGAATTCTTCTCTCGGGAGAACGGGTTCTATTATGTCAAATTTGGCTTAGCGGAGGATGTGTCCAGGATCCTACAGGGAGGGCCTTGGTCCTTTGATGGGAGACTCATTATACTAAAGGAGTGGACGCCGGAGCTGAGGTGTGAGAGGGAGGTGCTGAATGCTATCCCCATCTGGGTCAGATTCCCTGAATTCCCAGTTAAGTATTGGAGTATCCCACTTCTCATGCGACTTGCTAGCCTTGTGGGAAAACAGATCAAAGCAGATGAGGCCACTACTTTTCGCACTAGACTGATGTATGCTAGGGTCTTCGTGGAGATCAAAGTGGGCGCGGAGCTACCAAGTATGTTGGAGTACCAGGTTCCATCAGGGGAGGTTCTGACACAGGTAGTGGAGTATGACTGGGTCCCCCCCATGCGCTCTAACTGTGAGTGCTTTGGGCACACTACTAGCGCGTGCAAATTCAAGGGGCAGAAGTCTGCCAGACCACATGCAGCTCGGACGGAGACTCGTGGGAAGGAGACGCCCCCCAGTCACGTGCCTGGGGAGATGGAGCCAGACAGACATATGGAGGCGGACACAGGAATGGAGGTCGATAGGAGTCAGGAGCCAGGATCACCACAGAGACAGGAGGGCACGCAGGGTGCACTGGTTCCGTTCAAGCCACAGAGGACCATCGTTACCAGGGGGATGAGTATGGCTGAAAGTGGTCCGATGGCGATGGAGGCCTCTCCGGCAATCATGGTGTATACAAGCAGGAAAAGACATGCTCTGGCAACACGGGAGGACATCCCTCTGGCGAGGGATATGGACGACCAGACTGAAGACAATCCTGACTGGACAATTACTCTGAGCAGGATTCAGGCCCATCTCGCTCCTTCCTCTATGGTAGACGCAGGCATTGATCAGGCGGATGAGACACTTCCCTCGAGTGTCGATCCAGACGAGTTCCAGGGGGACCCCTCTTCTTTTAGTTAGATGTCGGTCCTAGCATGGAACATTAAGGGGGAGTGTTCCATCGGACGATGGAGAGAGATTGGAGGGGTTCTGAGGAGAGAGACGTGTGACATTGCCATCCTACTGGAGACGAAGATTAGAGGGGCCGCTATGCTCTCTCGTAGGACTCCGACAAACTGGGATCACATCCACAACTTAGACCTTTGTGATATGGCAAGGATCTGGGTTAGGTGGAACAAAGGAAGTTGGGAGGGGGTGCAGATCCATAAATCAGAACAACTCATCGGTGTTACTTTTGTGAACAAAGGTGGGTTCCGATTCATCCTGGGGGATGTCTATGGGCACAATGACCGGAGACTCCGGGAGGCTCTGTGGGTGGACATTGTGCACTTGGGTCTCATGGCGGACAGTCTGTCTCTTCCTCTACTCATCATGGGGGACTTCAATGCTATGCTGCTTCGCCAAGAGAAGGTGGGAGGTCGTCCTGTTCCGGATGCGATCTTATATGACTTCCAGAGGTGTCTGCTTCAGTCAGGGATGCGGGGGCTGGAGCGTGCTGGACATATCTGGACCTGGCACAACAAGGCTACTCATAACCGGATTGCTTGTCAGCTGGATAGGGCCTTGGGCAATAGTGAATGGTTCAGGTGCTTTTCGAACTCGGTGGCGGAAGGTCTGGCGGCGGGTACTAGTGACCATTCTCCTATCCGGGTTGGCTTCGGTAAGAGATCTATTCTGAGGGCGAGGCCTTTTCGGTATAACAACAGCTGGTATCTGTCGGCCGGATATGAGGAGGTGGTTACGGGAGAGATGCAGCACTTCCGGGAGGGCACGACTCAGTTTCGCATGGTTCACAAACTTAAGCAGCTCAAGCGGGCGATCAGGGGGTGGCTGAAGACGATTCTGCGGACTTCTCTGGCAGATAAGGAAGCCGAGCTTCGGGACACTCAGGGGGCCCTCCAAGCTGACATTCTGAACAGGGAGCTGGCGGCCAAGGAGAAGCTTCTTATTGAGGAGGTAAGCATCATGCGCCAGCAGGAGGAGATTAGTGCGGCACAGAGGGCTAAATGTACCTGGCTTAAAGATGGATACCGCTGCACCAAATTCTTCTACGACGTGATCTGCACCCGCCAGCACCGGAACAGCATCCCCAGACTTCTGAATGCTGAGGGACGTCTTGTTGGGGACCCGACGGAGATTCAGGAGGAGGCAGTCAGATTCTACACGGCCCTTTATCAGCAGACAGACTACTCTAGCACGTTCCCTGCTCTTGTCACGAAGAGACTGGTGTCCCGACATGGGAACAGTCTGCTTCTAGCACCTGTGAGGATGGAGGAGGTGGAGGATATTGTTATGAAGGTCAATCCCAACAAAGCTCCCGGACCTGATGGCTTCTCTTCAGGGTTCTTTAAGCGACATTGGGGTGTGCTTAAGACCCATGTCCTGGCGGCGGTTCAGGAGTTATTTGTGGAGGGCAGACTTCTGAAGGAGATGAACCACACTTTCTTGATGCTGGTTCCTAAAAAGGAGGGAGCTACCTCGCTTGCAGATTTTCGGTCCATTGCTTGCTGTAATTTTCTTTACAAGATAATCACCCATCTTATGTGCATGCGTATGGAGGGGATTATGCAGGGATTGGTGTCTCAGAATCAAGCAGCGTTCATTAAGGGCCGGTCGATAGCGGAGCACAGCCTGCTAGCTCATGAGATGGTGAGAGAGTTCAGCAAACCTGGGGGGATGAAGGCTTGTGTGAAGCTTGATCTCAGGAAAGCTTATGATACGGTCAACAGGGACTTCCTGTGCCACTTGATGCTTGCCATGGGATTCGACGAAAGGTGGGTTGCGAGGGTGAGGGAGTGCATTTGCTCCCCTACTTTCTCAGTTCTCATCCAGGGCACGCCGCATGGCTACTTCAGTAGCAACAGGGGGTTGAGGCAGGGTGACCCCCTCTCCCCGTATCTATTTACGTTGGTGATGGAGTACTTTACCTGTATGATGGATATGGCAGTGCATAGCAAGAGGATCGTTCCCCTTTTTCGGTTGGTGAGCCCGGTTGTTTCCCACTTGATCTACGCTGACGACTTATTGGTGCTTCTCCAGCCTTCCTTGCGGGGAATGAGAGCGCTGTCTGACATTATGGAGGAGTTCGGGCGGCTTTCTGGGCTCCAGTTAAACAGGGAGAAGAGCAGAGTCTACTTTAGCTCCCGGTGCACACAGCAGGAGGAGAGAGCCTTCGCCTTAGGGGTGGACAGAGGCGAGCTCCCTGTGAAATACCTGGGGGTTCCGCTTACGATCAACTATGCCAGAGAGTAGGATTGTCACAGCTTGGTGGACTTTGCTCAGAGGAGGGTGGAAGGCTGGCAAGCTGCGGGTTTATCTTTCGACGGTCGGATAGAGTTGGTACGTTTGGTTATTGCAGGCATCACGATGTTCTGGTTCCAGTCTATCCAGATCTCCACGGCTACTATTCGTAAAGTGGAGGCCATCTGTGCTGACTTTATCTGGAGGGGAGGGATGTATGCGATATCCTGGGATCAGTTATGTCGACCTCGGGAGAAAGGAGGAGTGGGGTTGAGGCCGCTCCATACGATCAGGAAGGCTGCTTGTGTGAAGATGGCCTGGAGATTCATAAAGGGGGGTCGCTATGGGCAGACTGGATGGCGAACAGATACCTGAGGAGGACCAACTTCTGGGCTTGCAGGATAGACAATAATTTCTCGGTCACGTTTAAGGCCATCCTTAGGTGTAGATCGGTGCTTCAGTCCGCTATCTGCAGACACATGAAGGATGGGACGACTACCGACCTCTGGCTGGACCCTTGGTTGGGTTCCAGGTCCCTGCTCGATCTTCTGGGGGGGCAGCTGGACAGAGAAGTGAGCAGGGGGATCACATGTAGTCGGATCATCAGAGATGGAGTTTGGAGGCCAGAGGGTTATACATATACTGCTCCACTTGCCGAGGAGATTCGCCTTATTAATATCGACGCTAGCCAGGCGGAGGATACATGGAGCTGGGTCGGCCCAGGTACGGGGGGAGGGTCAGGTATATTCTGCTTTCGTAGCTGCTACGATTTGGTTCGGACCCACCATGACCAGGCTGAGGAGGTGGACTTCATTTGGGGCAAAGGCGTTGCACGAAAAATGCAACTATGTGCATATCGTCTTCTCCGGGGTCGACTGATGACAAGAGATAGACTACTCCGGTTTGGGATGCAGATCCCGGATGCCAAATGCGTGCTTTGTAATGAGGAAGATGAATCCATGGGACATCTCTTCTTTGGTTGCCCGGTGACCTGGCACATCTGGACTGAGCAGTGTGCACAGCTGAGAGGAGGCGTTGGGGTGGACCGAGACATCCGGAGCATTCTCAGCTGGATCCGAGATCACAGAGGCCGGGACTCGGGGTGGGCTAGAAAAGCCAGAGTTCGTCTTGCTGCGTCTGTTTGGCACATCTGGAAGGAGCGGAACAGACGTATCTTTGAGGGCTTGACTACCCCTCCTATTGGAATTCTACATAATATAGAATTCGATGTATCTGTAATGGCCCCATAATAGTTTTATTTGGGGCATGGAGAGTTGTGATGTTGTATTTTAATACCGTTTCCGCTATTTGCGAGGAATAAATTCACCCTTATTCCAAATATATATATATATATATATATATATATTTATATATATATATATATATATATATATATATATATATATATATATATATATATATATATATATATATATATATATATATGTCCCCGAGGCCGTAGCCCGTTGGGAACGACGAGGCACCCCCGCGTGGAGGACGCGGGTTTGAACCTCCTTGGGAGTATGCTCCCAAGCTCCGTTAAGAAGCGGACACCCCCTATATATATATATATATATTATATATATATATATATATATATATATATATATATAAAGGTAATTTTGTTGATATTGATAAACAATTAGATCTCCTCTACTTTGATTATGTCAATACTAATTACATCTCCTCAGCTTTGATTATGCCATACTAAGTACATCAAAATCTATGTTATGCATGATGCCCACTTGCGACGTGCTCAAACCTTCAAAGATTCGTCGGTTTCTTTCTCTCCAGGTATGCCAAACAGTCGTCGCCAACCTTTTACGTGCTTCTCTGTATCACTGTGCTCCACGTCCTCGTTGATTAGTGATGCACTAAATCTGGGTTCTGAGATCTCTTGTTTTTGTAGCTTGCATATTCAATTTGTCTTTGTTCAATCCAAATATCCGATGTAAAGGAACATGTAAAATATAAATGATCAAGTGTTTTTCCATCTTGGTGACATATCATACATCTTTGCCCGTGTATATGTATACCAAACATGACTAGTCTGTCCAAGGTTAACTGTGTACCTTTTAGTGCTTTGTACATATGATATTGCATTTTGGAGGCAACACCCTTCAACCAAATAAATTATGCATCTAAGATAGGTTGATACCGTGGTCTGAACTGGTCATATGCTACGCGAAACTCGAACATTTCTAATGTACTATCCTTCCAAATCTAGGTGTCTACCTCTCTTATCTGGTCTAAGTGACCCTACTAATATCTTCCACTAGCAACCTGCCCATCGAATGATTAGTCAAGTTGCAGCTGTCGTTGTAAATTAGGTTGCTGACTTGCTCCTTCTGGTCCATGACGGCATAAGTTTGCCAACCCAACTTGTGAGCTAGACTCTCATGATTTAGCCATGGATCAGACCACAAGTTGGTTTGCAAATCGTCGCTAATAGCTCGGGTAAGGACCGTTTTCAATTTCGATCTATATGGCAGAATAGTTTAATAGATCACTGAGTAGTTATTGTTGGGTTATTGAACCCAAAAATTCTCTTCCTTTAGATATATGCTTTGCGTCCAACTAGCCCACATAGATTGGCCCTCAATTTTTAAGCCAGCTACGTCGCAGAGAACCAATAGGAACCACAACCCTACTCCCCATTCGCCTTTTGGGCGACATAATTCTGTCCAACCAATAGCATGTATTCCTTCCCTCCAAATAAAATATACACTTAATTTTTCCACTTTTTGGATTGTCATTGCTGGGAGCATAATTGCTTGCAACCAGAACAATGTCATAGCTGCGATGACCGAACGAACCAATTCGATCCATCCTACAAATGATCAAGTATGTGCCTACCAACCTTTTATACGTCTCTGAACATATTCCACCATACTATGGCAATGTGTGCACGTGCATAATTTATCGAGAATGGTAACACCAGATATTTTACCGGTAGGCAACCCTTTTCGTTATGAAGAATTTTCTTTAGCTCTTCATGATTTGAGAATAGGGAATTAAAATATACTTTACTTTTATCATGATTGAGTTGTAATCCCAAGAGGTTACCAAACTTGTCCATTATCCATGTCATAGCTGTTAATCCTCGATTTGACGGGACCAAAAATACTAATAAGTCATCAGCATATATAAGATGTGATACTACTGGAGAAATCTTTTATGCACAACGGAGTTATTTGCTTCCTGAATGTAGCAATATCCATCAGGCATGTAAAATATTCCATCATTAATGTAAATAAATATGAGGATATTGGGTCTCCATAGCTCAAACCTATGTTGTTGGAAAAGAAATTGTCACATCCGTTTTTCGTTATACGTATTTTTAGTATACGTATACGAAATTCTGACCCGTAATCAGACTTGTCTAGCTTAATCTTGCATGACTTGGTTTATTTTGACTTGGGTTCGGCTTGGGTTGGTTGTTTTGGTTTAGGGTGGTTCATCATGAACCCAACCCCCTACCTACCACCATCTCCATTTAAAGTCCAACTACTTTCTCTCTCTTCACTTATTCTCATTTACTCTTCTTCTTCTTCATAACTCTCTCCACCTACCAAGAGCTTAGGCAAGTACAATTTGTTTCATGGAGGAACTCCATTTTTATTATTCCATTGTCTTCCTCACGAGATTCTAAGACACTTTAGTACTTAGCATTTTCAATTTCTATGGTTTATTTCTTGTAGATCTAAGTTTGTTGTATTTTTGGATTTTTTTGGGTTTTGATCTATCAAACTTTATTATTTTCAAGTTTTGGTTGTTTCATGTTGTAGAAAATTTCGTTCTACCCTATTTTGATCTATGGAAGTCCCATTTTTGGCTTAGATTGAAGGTTTCATGAAGTTTGGAGTTCTGGAGGTTCCTTACGCCCACGTTTATACGTGCTCGCGTAGTATCAAGCTCTACGCCCACGTTTATACGTGCCCGTGTAGTATCAAACTTTATGCCCACGTTTATTCGTGTCAGCGTGAATCTGTTTTACGCGTAAAACAAAGTCTGCCATGCCTTGGCGTAAAACAAGATTTACGCGTACTTCCTTCACGCGTACTCTTCTACGCATACTTCATTTACGTGTATTTCCTTCACGCGTACTCTTCTACGCGTACTTCATTTACGCGTATTTCCTTCACGCATACTCTTCTACGCGTACTTTATTTACGCGTACTTCCTTCACCCGTACTCTTCTACGCGTACTTCATTTACGCATATTTCCTTCACGCGTACTCTTCTACGTGTACTTCATTTACGCGTACTCTTTTACACGTACTTCCTTTACGCGTACTTCCTTTACGCGTGGCGTACTTCCTTTGGCGTACTCCTTTACGCATACTTCTTTACGCGTACTTCCTTTAAGCATACTTCCCTTGGCGTACTCCTTTGGCTTACTTCCCTGCCCGAAGGCTTCTTAGTACTAGCGTATCTTACCCCCTTGCCCGGCGCAGTATGGCCCTGTCATCCATTGTCCTAGATTCACCTTTATTGGGCGCGTGGCACCCTTTATTATATCCTTACGTCTTTTGACATGAACTCGATATAATCATGATAGGTTAATATTGAAATGATAATCTATACACGGCATAATTTTGTGACAACTCATGGTAGTGGCCCGTCGTGGCGCGCTCCTAACAAGTAACAAGTACTACAAGTAACATGACATGATGGTGACCCGTTGTGGTGCACCCCTGACAAGTAATCCTGACATGAACTCATGAACACCGTTGCGACGGTTATCTTGACCTGCTAAGTAATCTTGACATGTAATCTTGAATGCTGCTGTGACAGCTACCTTGACTTGCTAAGTAAATTCTCATCTTGACACCGTGGGTGCTTGCTTGAAACTTGTTTGTACAAGCTACTAGTCTAATCTCGTCTTGCATCATGTATAGGACATGAGTCCCTGGTTACCATGGTCAGGGATTCATACTGAATCTGACTAAGGTTAATGACTAGATTGATCAAGTAGTTCATTCTAAGGGAGATTTTCCCAGTTATAGGCGATTCCTTTATCCTGGCCACACCTGATGGACTTGTAGCCTGCCGTCGAGTAGGGCACACTTCCAGTCCACTGTCATGTAGGACACACTCATGAAACAAGTACAAGACACACTGTTATGTGTTGCACTCTAAGCCATCTAATAATTCTGGATAACTTTGATAATCAACCTCGCCTGGATAACCTGGATAGCTGCAGGGCCTGTGACTGCTGGAACATCTCATTGCATCTTGCTAGTAACTAGGCTTGTGATAACCCTAGCTAGTTAAAGTATCAAGCCGTATTCATTGCTTGGCCGTGATTGATTGAATGGAGTCCACCCAGTCTAGTCTTGTCCTGAACCTGTATAAGATTGTTACATGACCTGATTGCTTGTGCCTTACTTTATCGATAAATGGTGGGAAACCAAGTTCCGTTCAGATGAAGGGTTACAACCCTGGTCCTTGTTTGGTTTAAGGATTGTAACTTGGTTATCTGAATAGTCTCATGGTTATCTTATCGTATATCATCATGATTTTCCATATCACCAGTCTTTTATTATATAATTGTGTTTTGTGCTAATCGCTGATTTTAGTTCTTAAGTGAAGCCTCCCTTGTGGCACTTGCTCTTTCTGGGGTCTGACCCAGCTGGTTTTGTATGGCCAGATTTCGGAGTAGGACCCGAGGATCTCCCAGCCTTCCAGCCAGATGGTGAACACTAGGCGCAACCCTGGCAACGAGTGGATTTTATTTTGCTCTCCCACCCCATTGTAAATTATTCTTTTGAGGCGTTTAGCCGCCGAGCAAGTGTTAGCTCGTTTGCAACCTTACTATCTGCCTACGGGCTGTAACATGATTGACAAATCCTAGGGTTGATCATGTATGACTCAAATTCTTGCTAGTCTTCGCATTTTGTATGACTAGCTTCATGATTATCTGAATATGTAATGTATGGGATGTCTTACTTTTATGTCTGATGATCTACCATCTTGTTACATTTACTTGCTTGCTTGAGATTGAGACACTAGGCTTGTTCTTGACCTTAAGAGACTATTGGCTTGTAGTTCAACCCTCATGTATCTAGACAGCCGTGACCGTGTATCGAGGTGGAATTCACTTTAATATACGTAGCTGGCTGTGTCTGTCTCCCACTCTCCAGTATTCTGGTTATTGGGGCGTAACAGAAATCATATGACCGCCCTTAATAAGCACCGAGAAAGCAGGTGTAGAAATGCACTCATGTATCATCTCCACCCACGGAGCATCAAAACCCATGCCAACATGATATGACACACAAATTCACGATTCATCGTGTTATAAGCTTTACGAAGATCCAGCTTTATACATGCTTTGTTCCCACCAAATTTATTAAAATCTTGGATCATTTTATGGGCCAGTAAGTTGTTCTCAGCTATTGATCTTCCTTTAACAAAGGTAGCTTGGTTTGGAGATATGGGACCTTGTATAATCCTTTCCATCTGACGACATATAATGTGTGTAATGATTTTATATAGGAAATTGCATCATGAGATTGTTGGCCCAATGATCTAACTATATGTTTGGTTGTGGTTATTCGATTAAATTTAATATTATGATGTCACTAATATTCATGCTATCACTATAGTATTTATACTTAAACTTAGCATAGTCCTAATGTGCATTAACTTTATCATACTTGCTACAATGTATGTTGCTTTTGTACGTCTAATATGTATTTATAGAAAAGCAATAAGCAAGATCAACATAAACATATGCAATGAAGAAATCATGATGGGCCAAAGACGACGGTATCCCACAAGATTTTTCTGAACCACCCGATGGCATCTCTGGAGCCATGCACTGGGGGGTTCCGCTATAGGAAAATAATACGTACCTATTCTAATAGGCGTTTCTCCTGGCTTGCGAGCCCACAACCTTGGATATATGCTTGAAGTCGATTCTGGACGTCTAGTAAATCTAGTTCTTGCTGCCTAAGGGTCGATCGTGGTTGATATTTAACCTTTTTTTATATTCCTCTTGACCTCCTTTAGTTGTTGCAACAACCTGTATTGCAAATTACCTTTGACTTGGAAATTTAAGCTTGTTGTCACCGCCTCCTTATACCCACTCATGGTCGGCCATGAATTCTTATATCGGAACAATCTTGCTCGGAAGGTGTTTGATTCCGTTATGCATACAAGTATGGAAGAGTGATCACTAATGGAGGATGCCAAACCTTTCACGACCACCGATGGGAGCTTATTGAACCATCAATTGTTACCCTGCCCCCAATATAACTGACATACAGTATGCCTATGCTTGCTCATAGCTCTATTAGTCTATGTCCAAATGTGACCAATCTTTTCTAAGTCTTTCAGGTTGGATTATATGAGACAACACTAGAAGTCTTCCAATATAAATTGTGGAACCCAACGGCCTCTGACTTTCCCATGGCTGAATAGCAGTGCGTTGAAGTCCCCCACCGTGAGTAGCGGGAGTTGAAGTTGTATATAGGCGACAACACTGATATGAATGATCTCTTGCCATTATTTCTCCTTTTTTTTCTTTCTATTATTATGCTCATACACCGCCCTAAACAAGAACTAGAAGCCCCATTTTTGGTAAATTCTCTTACTATAACTTGGTCAGTTTATGTAGTATATTACCTGATCAAGTACGATTATCCCAAAGCATCCATATCCGTATCATATCACATTGGTTAAAGTTGTGAGTCTGGCACCAGAAGTTTATAGTTCTTCTGGTCAGCTTCATTTCTGACTTTATTTTGGTCTCCAACAAAGCTATAGTTGTGCTTTGTACCTTCTTCGCAACTTCTCGAATATCCTGCCATTGTCCAAGTAAGTTCACACCTCGCGTGTTCTATGTCAAAATAGACACTAAAAACGGGGGGTTTGACCTTGAATATCACCCCGGATCTCCATCGGATCATTGGATGAGGTACTTAACCCATGTTCATCTCTGCTGTTATTGAAATGATTTCCATGGTTATCCTGCAGTAGTCGGCTCCATTGGGTTGTCCCTCTAGAGGGGCTCCTCCACGAAAGTAGTAGTGCGCTTGTTCACATTTCTTTGCCCATCAGGAACGTGGTTGGCTTCCTGCTACTTTTTGGAGTAGTTCAGAATAGTACTCATCTATGCTTCACCTCCTTGTCCCTGACTGTTAGTCGCTAATTGGCTTCCTGCCTGACTTATTCTATCTCCCTCGTTTAGTACAATTTTGCATGCTATTGATTTTCCTTCCCTATGTTTTCTCTCTGTAGCATGTCTTTTCCCTAGAATACTAGTCAAAGCTGTAACTTGGTTGTCTTCATTTGTTCTAGTTGCCAGGGTGATCCAGGGTCAAATTCCTTGGTGGAGTTTCCTTTGCCTCCATCTGCACATCTACATTCCCTATTTGAGTTAAAGGGTTGTGATTTTGGCAGCTACTTGTCCTAGCCTCGTGTCCGTCTTTTGCGACCTCCTTTGAAACGATCTAAGTATACGATTGAAGCAATGGCACCGACTATACACTGGTGGCACTGTCACCCCCAGTTTTCACAAACAGGGGTATTTTGGTAATTTTCCACTTTAAAAATTATTTTGGAATTATTTAATTATTATTTGTATTATTTTGGGGTTATTTAAATCGGGTTCGAATTTCAACTCGTTTCGACTTGTTTTGACTTGTTTCGGGGACCCGGGGTATTTTGACCTTAGCGGGCCCACACACTAGTTAGCCATGGCCCATATGTTAGATATTTTGGTTAGAGACTAGACAAATTATTTTGGTTAATATTAGTTAGAGATTAGTGGTTTCGGTTTGAATAAACTACCCCCGGCTTAACCCTTTCCTATTTATTAGCTATTTAAACCATTGGAGGGCAAACTTGTAATTATCCAAATAGGACAAATGGGACATGTGTGGCCGGCCATAGAGTGGGGATAAGGAAGAGAGAGAAAATCACTTTCCTATTCTTTCTCATCCACTTTTTCTTCTTCTTCTCCAAAGGGCTCCTTCCACTTTTGAAGCTTCCCATTGATTCTTTCTCCAAAGCAAGGTGATTCCTTCTCCAAACTTGTTTCTTTTCTCATGTAGATTGGTTAGGAACCCTTTAGGAATGATTCCCATGGTAGTGTCCCCATTAGAGACCATTTTTGTGTCCTTTGGATATTTCTAGGGGTGTCCACATGTAGGTTTGTGTCCCAATAGGAAAAACCCTCTTTTGGACACATGAATATTGTTCTAATATTATTTTTGTGTTGTTCTTCCATATATTCCAGATTTTTGCACATTTTAGAATGAGTTTATTCATGTATCTAAATGTATCATATTCATTCTTTCTTTTGTTTATATATATGTGGTTATATATATATATATATATATATATATATATATATATATATATATATATATATATATATATATATATATAGATGTATATATATATATATGGCTTATATATATATATTGGGGAGTATATGGTGATGTGTTGTGATGTGGATTTAGTGTCCTAATGGACAGCCATGGTCGGCCAAGGAGGGGAGGGTAATGTTGGTGTTAATGTTGGTGTTAGTGTTGGTGTTGGTGTTGGTGTTGGTGTTGGTGTTGGTGTTGAGGTTAGTAGTGGTGGTGTTTGTGTGTTTGTTTGTGAGAGTTATGAGTAGTTAATAGAGTGAGTTGTGGAGTGATAAGGGGGGGGGGGGGGGGGGGGGGGGGTTTGCTGCTGATTTCAGCAGCTTGTAGAGGGTAAAAACAGCCCCAAAACACCTAAGAGCAGCCCCCACTTTGCCCCACAAAAATCAGTCCAATAAACCCCTTAAAACCTATCCAAAACCACTCAAATTTCCACCCTTCATAGCCACCCTTTCACCTATAAATCAGTCCACTTTTCATACCCAAATGACAGCCCCAATCCCACTTCAAAATCAGTCCACCAACATCCCAAATCTGTCCATTTTATTACCTATGTGTGTGTGTGTATTTGTGAGATGTGTGTGAGTGTTTTGTGAGGTATTTTGAGTATAGTTTAGTATCCTATAGTATAACCTATATCTAAACTAGTAGGAAACCTATAGAGAGGCCTATTAGAGTGGGGTATCATGAGAGAGTGAGTGGTGTTGGTGAGTGGGGTAATAAAAGGGTAAATTCATGAGATAGAATAGGTTATAAGGTAAACCTATATCCCGTATCCTAAGATGGTCTAGATGCTTAGGATACCCAAATTTCTTGATAGGTAAATCTTAGATAGGTTGATATCTAGCTAACCTAAGGAGCCTAGGCTAGTGCCATGGGTATTTGCAAGGTTTCATTGGTATTGGGCAAGGTATCGGGGTTTACCTTAGAAGGGTAAATGCTAGTTTTACCTAGAAATATGATATTGGTGTTAGAAGGCTAAGATGGTGTTAGAACTTGATTCCCGTGGTTGGTAATGATCAAATATGGTACTCAAAGACTAGTTTTGACGTCGGTTGACCTTTTTGACCAAAAGTCAACAAAAGTCAACCGAGAGTCAAACTTAGCCTTTAAGCGACCCGATTTGACCGAAACCAACCCAGAGTTGACCAGTTGACTAAAAGTCAACAGTTGGTCAACATTAGACTAGTTTGACCTAGGGTTGACCCAGAGTTGACCAGAGTTGACCAGAGTTGACTTTTTGACCAAAAGTCAACTGTAAGTCAACCGTTGATCCCGATTGACCTAGTTTGACTTGGAATGACTCCCAGTGACCTAGTATGACCTAGTATAAACCAGTATGGCCTAGTATGACTCAGTTTGACCTAGATTGACCTAGTATTGACTTAGACTTGCATTTATGGCTTGTATTAGCTTCCTTTTTCAGTATTTAGCCCTGTTTGACTCATAGTATCTTATTTTAGGTCTGTGATCACTCTGAGCGTCTGTTCACTCTATCAGCTCAGGACCACAGGCGAGTACATTCACTGATAGTTTTTATTGTCTTGATATCTACTATATCCAATTCAGTCGTAGTGTTTTACTTGATTCCCGACACGACGGTTCACGGACTAGTATACATTGGATCCTGTCATGAGATGTTATTCCTGGACTTTCTTGGTATATAAGTATGAGATATTTTCGTGTTCCGTGCTTGTATAGACACTGATTCCTAAGGGGACTAGCTACCCTCTTATGGAACCCCGTGTCATGACGTGCCATGTCCAGATCCGTGATACTATTCGGGGGATAAAGGGGAATTATTAGGGGTTATGTGATCAAAGCCTCCGTGTGTTACTATATATTGCTAGCGCCACCCTCACCTCACGTAGGGTATAGCAGATACCCCATGCCGGTTATCCAGGTTGGCCGGCATGACCCTCTCCAGAGGTTTTTTTTTGTGTGATTGTCGGACCAAGTGGATAACCTTTCCGTGATTCCCTAGCCGATCACATTTCGTCCTAATAATTCAAATCACTTTTTATTTATTGTTGTCATATCTTACATTCCAGTTCACCTTTACTTACTGTACTTCACCATGTTATGATTCATTTCTCATATGCTCTACCTGCCTTTTATACTGTACCATGATGATGGGACTAGGTTCTGTTTGAAAGAAGGGTTACAACCCCGGTCCTTGTTTGGTTTAAGGGTTGTAACTCGGCTTTCAAATGGTCCCCAAGTCGCCTATATTCTTTGTCTTGTATTTTATTATTACTGTCTCTTATAGTATTTCTCAATTCACATGGAACTGCTGTTGGTGTTTGTACTTGCTCATTTTCCTGACAGGATACATTGACAAAATTTTACAGATGATTTAGAGGCTGATTGTCCGACTTACTACGGGATAGAGTCTGATAGACTTGACCTAGACAGGGGCTTAGTGGTAGAGCCACTAGACTCCGCTCATCCCGAGTAGCCTAGTTTTGTAGGTTTGCCTGGCCTGCGAGCCAGCTAGTTCATTTCTGTTGTAGTATCTTTATACTTATTATTATTCTGAGACTCTGGATTTTGTGTTAGCTGTGACTTGTGGATATTTCTGGACTCGTTTCTTGCTTTATCTATCATATCTCTTTTCCATGCTATCTACCTTAGTTTTGACATATGTGATTGAGACTGTATTGCTATGTTCCTCCGTTCGGAGTGTATATACTGTACAGGTACATTTATCTATTTAGTCGTAGTATTTACAGATCCTATATACAGCGTTCTACCGTCGACACTGCGGCGTAGGCTGGACGTAACCACGTGCTCGTGCCCCTAATCAGGGTGCGGGTCGTGACAGGCACTCATTCATAGTCAACTGTCTGTGTAAGTATTTCCTATTTGGAAATTCAAATTCAACCTCACTCAGTAGGTCTGTGTTGGCCTCAATCTCAACGAACACACATGCATAAAATAGTCTCGTTCTCATAGTTGTAGCTTCATCCAATTTGATCAACTTTCCGATTATACTAGCACGCTTCATAAGCATAGGAATACTCCAAAATTGGATGGGAAGACCTGGGAAGCGAATCCATATGTAGAATGTGTGGAGAAGATCTCGCTCACATTTAGCCCACATATGCCAATGGTTGAGAATAATCAGGCGCCCGTGAAAGGTCCAAGGACCACCCCACCCCCCTAATGGACGTGTTCAGCATCTTCTCGCAATCCAAATCACACGAAGTAGAAGCCATTCTCAAGTGAGAAAAACTTCATACTTCCTTGCGGTTTCCAGACTGGATTTGTATAGGCCCTGATTTGTTCGTAGTAGGGTTTATCTTTTAGTACATAGATGATTAAGGTGTTTTCCAGTAGTCGTCTGTCTCCTCCAAGTGAACCGATGTGAATGCGGCACGCTGTCTACTATTGATAGTATTCAGTTCCACAAACTGCATATTGGCGAAGGGTTTAGATATCCTCGACGGCACACATCAGCCCATGACTTCCTATTTTTGTTGCGACCATCCACATGCTCACCATTAGGTCATGGTAGGCAGATGCTCTCTGGTCCTTTCGGCCGACTGCGACAGCGTCGGCTTCGGTCTTGTGTCCCCCGCTACTGAGTGATGTCCTCTCTCTAGCACCTGTAGGGTTGCTATCTGCCCGATTTATGTCGATTTTACGGCCCTCCAATATCGGCTGCTGCACGCCTTCTTGATTCTACGCCGGAGGAGCATTTTCGTCACTCATTTTCCTACTATTCGTCTGCTGCTCGCTGGTTTCGACTGCCACCTCCGTCCCATTTACTCGTGAAACTTCTCCGTCTCGACCGTTCTATGGTTATCCACCCACCAGCCTCCTTTGTCGATGGAGATACTAATGGGAGTGGGGCATTATAATAACTGTCCTCGTTATCCTATCTTCGTCGGACTCTAGGATCCGAGGCCAGACCCATAAACCCTAGCTTGCCTCATTATGCCGTGTGTGTGTATATATATATATATATATATATATATATTGACTAGAGATTTTTTTTATTAAAAGGATTTACTACGAATTTAGTGGGGGAGAGAGAGAGAGAGAAGAGAGAGTTTGTGGTGTCTAACTATGTATGAGATTTTCATACTCATATATTTATAATAGTTAGAGGTTTAACAAGATTTACAAGATAATGATCATATATGATCATGATAAGTTAAGAATCAGAATAATTCCTATCATATCTATTAGTTGACATGATCAAGTTATTAATTAAAAATAACAATAATACTTCCCCTTGAGTATGAACAACTCAAGAAATGATCCACATTAATCATCATACAATTAATGAGAACATATTTATAGGATGTACAATAGAAATGTAATTCACCAAAACCTTGATTCAGAAAACCAATGAAAAAATTTAAAATCAAGGGAAAGCTAATGTTGATATGTCTTTAGGACATAAATATCTAGAGTTATGACCATCCCGGTATGGCTGATTTGTTAAAACATTCTTTGGTAACTAAATATTCAATGAAAAAATTGTTGTAAGTTAAGGGGGAAAGAGTACATAATATCAAGTGAGTATACTGTAGGCCTCAAAAATAATAGTCACGCTGAGTTGATCAGAACTGAGTCTCAAAGTCACGCAGAAGTGATCAGGACAAATGTTAAAAAATCACGCTAGTGACAGCTCATCATTTGTCAGAAATTTCATCATGACTGACAGCACGACAGTCGAAGAATGTCTCCTCGTATGCCACGTATGCACAGAACTCGAGAGATCACAGCCGACTATTGCGTGACTTTCGAAATCTTCTTCAACAAGACTCAGCCTTCATCAAGTTGGCGTACCAAAAGAGCTTCTTGTTATTTAATGTGACTGACAAAGTAATCACTGTCAGAGATTTTGTGTCAGTCGAGGCACGTCGAATCAAGACAGCTGGCAGTCCTGCCTCAATCGAGCGTGGATTATGTTCTTTCCTTAAGTCTGTGTATATTTTGAGCTTTCTCTCTCAAAGTTTGCGTAGATTCTGAAGTTTCCTCCCTCAAGTCTGCGTGGATTTTGAAACTTTATGCCCCAAGTCTGCGTGGATCCTGAAGCTTCTTGCCCCAAGTTTGCGTGGATTTTGAAGCTTTCTGACCCGAGTCTGCGTGGATTTCGTCCTCAACGAGCCTGCGTGGATTTCATCAAATTGGAGTACGTGGCATCCATGCCACTGATCTCTCGTCTGCGTGTCCTGTAACTTGCACACGACTCATGCACGATTGCCATGTGTCCAACAGTTACAGGCCACGTCCAGTAACTGCTCACAACTCTGCGTATGTTAAATCCTGCGTGATTTTCAACTAGGCAGAGGCTGTGAAGACAGTTATCTTTTTCAGTTATTTTTGACTCTATAAATAGAGTTTTTTTTATTCATTACACAGATACATAGATATCTAAATTGCTGTTGCATTTTTGAGAGCTTTTCTTCTTCGCATCGTCCAAGGGATAAAGCGATCGTCTTCTAGATCGGATTCCTACAGTTGTAATTTTCCCAGATACACAATAAATAAAGTGAATTTATTTATGGAAAACAAATTGGCGACTCTGCTGGGGAAAGCCATCTTCTCTTCTGAGATGGCAACAACTCAATACGATACTTCGTCGGTCGGTTCGACGAAGAAGGTGATATCGATCCAATTCGATCAACTCGCCTACGAAGAAATGCAGCGGGCTAAGGGTGGCAAGCCCACTTCAGCCTCCATCTTCACTGCCAAGTCGAAGGGACACTCTGTCTATGTCCCTAAGAATCAGTTGGCAGCCAATGGTGAAGTCTCTGCCACAGTGTCTACTCTTAACACTGGCAAGGAGTCTACTGCAAGCACACACACTCTTGTGTGTTCAAAGACAACAGCAACCAAAAGTCACGCTGGCAGCACTGGCTCCTTAGCCAAGCCTGTTCCAGCGTGCAATTTTAATTCTAAAAGTCACGCTGGCAGTACTGGCTCCTTAGCCAAATCTGTTCCAGCGTGCAATCTAGAATCCAAAAGTCACGCTGGCAGTACTGGCTCCTTAGTCAAAACTGTTCCAGCGTGCAATCTTAATTCCAAAAGTCACGCTGACAGTACTGGCTCCTTAGCCAAATATGTTCCAGCGTGCAATCTAAAATCCAAAAGTCACGCTGACAGTACTGGCTCCTTAGTCAAAACTGTTCCAGCGTATATTTCACCAAAATTTGGCTCCTTAGCCAAAACTTTGTACACTGACAATACAAGCTCCGTAGCCAAATTGTCACCAGCATGCTCTAGAAAGAATAGCTCTTTAGCTATCTCTTCTTCTTTACCAAGTTCTATTGCAACTGGGGGTGGTCTTGCTAAAACTCCTCTACACAAAGTCCCTTCGAAAAGAGATAACTCTTTAGTTGTTTCTTCTGCTCCTGTAGTTTTTACTTCAGGAACAGCTTTGACTGACAATTTTGTTAGTCAAAGAAAAGGAGATAGTCTTTTGACTACTCTTCCTTCTGGACATTCTATATCTCAAAACTTGAATAAGTCTAAAAAGAAACATTTCTTAATGTCTTCTTCTACGACTTCTTCGAATTGGACACATAATTTGTCTATGAAAGAGGGTCTGTTACCAACTCCTAATCAAGGGGGTGGTCCAATTCTTCCTTCTCTGCAAATATCCAGATCAATGGAAGAAAAACTCCAAGTTTCAAGAACTAATGTGTTACCTCCAACTGATCTAAGAGCAAAACTTGATCAAATCCGCTTAGGAAGCACTTCTGGTGTCAAGAAACCATACCAATCGGGAACAAAAGTAAGAGATCCAGATGCAGAGTATGCTAGAAATTATGTGGCTCACATTAATCACTCTCTATATAACCAAGAGCCATCAAGACCCAAGAACCAGAGAATATTCTCTGATGTATCTCAATCTTCACAAACAGATCTACGAGAACATCTTCAACTGAAGAGAAGGAATAATTCTTTGTCAATAGACCATGCTGAATGTGACTTCCAGCCAAGAGTCATAATTCAATGCAGATGTCAATCAATGGATCAGAACCATGTTGATCATGAATGTGACTTCCAGCCGAGAGTCACAATACAATGCAGATGTCAAACTAAACGACAATCTGTCTTCAATCGGATTCAGTGTGAACCTATGCCTGATGAAGATGAACCTCTGTATACTTCTGTCAATATGACCTCTCGGGATACTGGGGGTAAAAAATGATAGTCCAGATGGAGTATATAGAGGCACCAGATCAAGAGTCCTGGCTTCTACTCAAAGGACTTTAATTCCTGAAGATGATTCTGAATTTCTTGGGGAATCTAACTTCCCACCTCTTCCTACTGGGGGTAGTTCTCCTATAACTGACTTTGATACACAAAGCAATGATTCAGAACAAACAATATCCACAAGTTCATCAATAATCCCTCGTACAGTCACAACATATATGGTTGATGGGAATACTGATGAACCTTCTTCTTCCATGACTCCTCAAGAACAAAGAATTGCTTCTTTGGAACAGCAAATGAAGTCTATGGCTGATAATATGAAGTCGATGTATGAACTCATGGCAGCCCAATTGCAAAATCGACAGACTGTACCAGAAGCTACACCAATTGACACTGGTGTAAGTCCAGTACATGTTCCTCCAGCAGTCCAGTCCAATACTCCTGGACAAGTTCAACCAGTTCCTAGTCACTCTGGAGCTGGGGGTAGTACTTATAATGCTGTTCCCCCTCCCAGCTATTCTCTACAAGCTACAACTCCACAAACCTCCGGAGTTGTTAGTGATGAATTGAGGAATCTCAAAACTCAATTTGAGGCATTCAAACAGAAAGATGGTTTACAAAGGTTAGGTATCAAACAACCTTATCCGATAGAATGGAAGCAAGTATCATATCCTCCTAAATACAAGCCTCCTACTATCTCATTCTATGACGGAACCACTTCTCCAAGTCAGTTTATTAATTACTTTGAAGTGATGACTGATCAATTGCAACCAAGCGATGCCCTCCTTACTCGGGTGTTTGTCGGATGTCTCAAAGGAACGACTTATGAATGGTATAGAAGCCTCCCTGATGGGTGCATTACTTCATTTGCCGGTTTCAAACAAATGTTTCTTGAACGATTCTATGAAGGGCTCAATGACATGACTACGTCTGCTCTTATTAGAATCAAGCAGAAAAATAATAAAACTACAGAGGAATTCATTGAACGGTTTCGAAGAGAAGCTCTGAAGATGCCTCTTGGAACTCCTGATGCTGTCACCATCGACACATGCAAATCAAATCTGTTGCCAATAATCAGCATGTGGACAGGTTCTACTCAATTTCAAGATTGGCCTTCCTTCATAGTCAGTACCAAAGCTGCAGAAATCAGTGCTGAAACCTTCAAAGGTTTAGGAGTACAGATGTCTCCTAAAGAAAACAGGTCAAAATAATGCTAAATTCAATAAAAGCAAGGGAAAAGAAACTCTTGAAGTTAATCTTTAGAGTAAAGATGCATCGACCGTTCAAACTCCTCCTGCCTCTATAACTCAACAATCGAGAACACCTCGCCCCAAAGAAGAATATTCTTTTGATGACGATGATGTCCTCGGTATCTTTGAATGTCTGCTGAAGGGTAATAAAATACAATTACCTGAAATCAAGAAACCTGATGAAGCTGGTAAGACAGATCATCCTAAATACTGTCCATACCACAGAATGTTAGGTCACACAATTCGTACATGTTATGTACTGAAAGGAAAGATCCAAGAAATGATTAAATTTGGAGCTATCTCTCTTACTCCGAAAGAGAAGACCGTCACCTCCAATGCCGTCTCTATGCAATTCGGAGATTTTTCCCCTCAACTCCTTGAAAGCGGGATCATTCCTATTCCCAAGGCAACCCTTGAGATAGTGAATATTTCTCCTCCACAGTCTGACGGATTAGTACCAATCACTATGGAGACAGGAGAAATCATGTGGATTCATCCTGATTTAGTGGCAGACTTTGAATCTCCTCCTCTTCAAAAGACTACATCTCGAAAGTCCAAGAAGGCTGGAAAGATTAAGTCATGTCATATGACTTCTCTCGGATCTACTTCTGATGCAGAGCCAAAAGATAAGGAAGAAGCA